>JAJGRW010000143.1:367315-573191 GCA_025461045.1 Carex parvula
AGAAGTAATTTTCTTTATTAAAATTAGTGTTTCCCTTTCTCCCTGCGGATCGACACCTTAATACTACAATCGATAGGTTGTGCGCTTGCAACTAACCTATTCTTTGAGTACGAAGGTTTATAAATTTTAAAGGCAAAAAGAGTACCAAATTCCTATATCTAAAATACTCAACATGTCCACAAGCAGTGGTACTACAAATAAGAAAGATGAGAAATTGTCGCTGTATCCTGGGTGGGAGGGTAAGGGAAGTATGGACTTGGAGGTGTGCTTGTTTCCTGACACCATGGCCAAGTTGTTGGAGGATCATAAATTTATGAGCTATAATTTTACAGAGATTAAAGAGATAGAGATTTGTGATAATCAAGAATTCATTGATTTCATCTTATTCTTTACAGTACACGACTGGCCTATATATAGGCAATGATCTCTAGAGTCTAATTACTGTTACATGAGTTAACTATGGTTTAGATGTATCTAACCATGATTCTAACAGCTACAGTAACAGCTTAACAACCTCACTAATCAACAGCTTAACAACCTAACTAACTTTGACTAAAGCTTGGTGCTTTGACTTTGACTGTTGACTCTATTATATAACACAAACATAAACAAGTGGATCTTTTGGATTTGCAACAAATACAGTAACTTGCAAAAGATGGCGTGGAAAATTCCGCTATCCTACAACACCAACAGTTGTCTTTTTTCGTGGATTATTCATTAGAAGACAACAAGAAATTAACCCATCTATAAGAAAATTCCACTTAAACGTGCGTGTAGTACAAATAATTGTGAACGACGATGCTTATTACATAACTATTATAATTAAAAAAATATTCTTTTAAGTTCATTTAATTATTTCTTATTACTATCTTTATTTCTAAAAAAACCAATCTGTTAAATGCACGACCCAGTATTAAATACATAGACAAATAATTAGTTATGTAATTACTAAGGCCTCTCTTAATTACTGCACGACCCAGTATTAAATATTATGAACTTCGTAGTGGTGCACCTGCACCCTCGGAAGACAAGGTCCAGCTCCAGCCCAGGTAGACGTGTATAATGACAAGAGTTGGTCTAGTCTACCTGGGCAATGCCAACGAAAATTAATGATTCAAAGTC
This sequence comes from Carex parvula, assembly GCA_025461045.1. NCBI lineage: Eukaryota > Viridiplantae > Streptophyta > Magnoliopsida > Poales > Cyperaceae > Carex > Carex parvula. The sequence goes on from JAJGRW010000143.1 coordinate 368,438, forward strand.
AATGCCAACCAAATTAATGATTCAAAGGTCTACCTGGGCAATATAACCCGAAAATTTCGTTGGCATTGACTTTTAAGATCCAGCTCCAGCCCAGCTAAAATTAATGATTGAAAGTCAATGCCAACGAAATTTCGTACCCTTCGCAATATATACATATAATGTGCTGTTAACCAAATCCAAAGAGAAAACATTTCTAATTAAATCTCAATTAGTATTTTCTCTTCAAGTACGTCCATGGCCAAGTCTCCCTCCCCCTTTTCCTTCCTATGGCAAGCCGTGCTCCTCCCCTCAAAGAATCCTAAACTTATTTCTAATGTTTTCTTGATCTACATCCTAAGCAATGCGTTGCTTTACATCGGCTTCCAGCTATCCATCACACCTCTTCTTTCTAAGATGACCGAGTTAGCGAAGTTGCTACCAACAATTGACCCATCAAGCCCTGAATTTACAGAGCTTTTGAATACCATCAAGGCAGTTACCAAAAAATTGCTCATTATTGAAATTGTTTACTATGTCTTTCTGTTTGTGACTTCATGTTTCCTGTCAATCATTACCTTCTACGCGAACTCGACAACATATCTAGGAGAGATGCTGACACTGAAAGAATTGCTGAACAAGGTTAAGAGCATAATCAAAGGGCCAGTAATTACACATCTTTTTGCTTCACTCTTCACCTTTATCTACCTCATCATTTTTGCTGCAATCATTTTCATAATTGGGTTTGTCTCCAGTATATACAATATTAATATCACTAGTTCATGGTTTTTGATAATCCCTTTGATTCTGTTAGCTTCTCTTGTCTTGATCTACTTATCAGTTATTTTGTCCATGGGTGTGGCAGTTTCTGTTATCGAGCCAAATTTTTACGGAATTAGTGCGATTTCATGCGCAACAAAACTTTTGAAAGGGAAGAAGATGCAAGTATTTCTCTTAATTCTTGCATTGAGCATCGCCTCAGGCATCATATATGCATGTAATACAATACTTGTTATGTTTGCTTCCGGTTCCAAGGCTGGTAGTTTGGTTGTAGGGTTCGTGTACCAGCTTCTCGGGCAGGTGGTTACGTTGTACTCTATGATGGCTATCACGGTTCTTTACTATGAGTGCAAACAGAGCAATAAAGAAGAGTACACCAAATTAGCCACTACCAGTATAGTGTAGATAATTGAAGATTTTAATGATCATTTGTGTGTCTTTGTGTGGTGATGAAGTTTGTAGATCATATATATTTGTTACTCTATATTATATGTGTATAAATAAAGAATCTGGCTTTTGAATTGTTTGATGCTTTAATTTGGCTTTCCAGATAACTTTGCATATTGATTACATTCTATCAAGAAAATGTGGAATTGACATGAAAAATAATTAGTATGTATTCATTATACATACTGATAAAATAATACATCCTGTGTAGGGCAGTTTGTGAGCCTGTTGATTTGGAATTCAGATCCAATGAAGTAATCCAATTTTTTGGTTTTGGATCGGGACCGTCCGATTTGAATCCGCAACAATTCATTCTAAAGTGGAGCACACATCCCGAGCAATGAATTCGAATCCCGAAGGGATCCCGAGCAATGAATTTGAATCGGACGGTCTCGATCCAAAACCCAAAAATTGGGTTACTTTAGGGGATCCGGACCCGTTGATTTGAAGGTGCGGTTGGATGCTTGTTTGACAAAGGAGATTTGATATTGTTATTACGTCAAGAACTAAAGATAGGAAGGATTCAGTGGAGGTTAGAAGTTAGCACAAATTAAATAAAATAATGTTTTGTTTTTATATTATTGTTGGTTTGGGCGAACACGGCCCATGTGAAATAGTCGGAGAACGATACCGAACACGGCCCAATTATTGATCTGAAAAGTAAGTGGATCGGTTTGGGCCACATCCAAGCTCGATTCGGTATGGCCTGTCGTTATTTTGTTTTCTTCTTTTATTCTTTTTGGTTTCAAAGAAACACGTGGTGTTTTCAAGCCTTAATTAACTTTTGAAAGGTACATTACCCAAATTAGGTTTCAAAGAACCCAAATTAGCCCATCGGACCTACACTAAACTTCCTCATTCATTCTTCGCACAGTTAAGTTGACTGATCAAACGGGATCAAACGGGATGGAGTAAAAACGGATGGAGTCGTTACCCACCTCCAAAATTTCATGTGAAGAGAGAACTGCACATAATATGAAAGAACAAAAGTATATGCAACTTGAAAAGTGAACCATTAGAGAACAACAAACTATAAAGTATATGCAACTAAAAGAGTGAACCATTAGAGAAACTCATGACAAACTATCATAACAAATTTTACTACTTTACTACAAGCTATGCTACCACTGCCATTGCATTTCTTCCACATATCCATTTCATTTACAATTCCCTATTTCAAAGATTTTTTTTTTTTCGATTTACATTCCTTTCTTCAATGAAACAAGATAGACCCTAAGATGACTCCAACCAATGTTGGACAGTACTCCCCACCGCCAAACACAGATGCGAAGATACCAAAACCAAAATATTCCTTCTTTTGCCCCAACTCCTTTTTTTTTCCCCATATCCTATACAACCCTATAAAAATTAAGCAATACCATAATCCACAACTATATCCTACAATAAACGCAATTTAATTCACCCCCCAATAAAAAAAATCACACACACACAAACATGGACGCACGCGGAATAGAAAATTTAAAGAAAGGAATATCAATAAAAAGAAAAGCTTCCGCATCAGCCTGAAACCCTAGCCCTTGCCCGTGCTTCAGCAAGAGAAACTGCCAAAGCCAGTCTCATCTGCTCCTCAAAACCCTCTGGTACATTCCAGTTCATCATTCCAGCATCACTGTAACTACTACTGGCACTTGCCCCCCTCTCTGCAGTTATTGACCAGTGGTCAAACTGCCGATCCTCTCTTGCCACAAGCCCTCTTATCGGGGAATTTGCCTCGCTAGTCATGGGAAGAGAATTATTAGAAGTTTCTAGAAGGCTCAGATTGGCATAGGAATCAGGCGAAGCTTCCGGAAGCCGGTGCTGATGCTCTGCCAGGTCAGCAACTGCACAAACAAGTCCTGTGGAGGAATTGGGGGAAGGCGTCGTCTCGAAGGTCAGAGAGGCATTGTTGTCATTTGCCCGAGAGTCTTGCTCCTGTTTTGAAGTAAGAGGTATTCATTTGTATGTAATACATATTGCATAATAAATTGCATCAATACCTCTCAAGATTAGATTACAAAAATACCAGTTTAAATGTTATCTATACCATTCCATTTTCCCATTTACTTTCAAAAGCTGCTCAAATTACCCCTACCAAACCTATCCCACAAGTTATATTTCTTTTTCTTTTCTTTTCTTTTGCTTCAGTCCATAAGAATCTCATTATTAACTGGTGTACAACTATTAATTATGTTTCAGGTTTTGCAATGCGAATACGGAATTTCTACTTAACAAGCATTTAATACTAGTGTTTGGTTATTCACCTGAAGAGAGAGCCACATTGCCTCCATAAGCATCACTTCCTCCAAATCCAGATTATAGTCTCCATTCCTTCAATTAAAGAAGAATCAAAACTTAATTCACCGTTCCCACAAGAAAATAAAAAAAAAAGGTAGATAGGCTAAGGGATCATAGGCTGGAGCCTCACTTGAGAAAAAATAATGTGAAATGAAAACCAAAGTTAACTAATTTTTTAAAAGCAAGTGGGTGATAACAATTCAAAATGTTTGTCAGGCTTCCTTCACTGTACCTAGCCTGTGTAGTAGGAGAAGGCCTAGTGTTTGAGGAAGAGAGGCTCACAGAGCGAGAAGAAAGAAATCCATCACTGCTTTCAGCTCTTTGCGGCACTTACAAGACAAAGAAAAAACCAATTAAATATAGCATGCACTGACTAATAATGCCAAACATATTTCTGACATTAAATTTCAACCAGGTGATGTAGTTAGTCAGGTAGGGTCAAGCATATTTCCAACAAAACTAGAAAATTATGTTAGAGATAACCTGGCATACTGGACCCACCGAGTAACCCATCAGGTTGTCTAATGTCAAGGTCGACATCAGATCAGGTTGGCACAGGATCTAAATTGTCAAAAAAAAAGTATCCTTGGACAGGTGGTTTTCAATACGTGATGGACTTTTTTTTTTTTTGATAATATGCTCTGAATGAAAAAAAAAAAAAAACCTAATTGGGTGCTTGGGTTTTCAGTTTTTTTATAACTAATATTAAATGGGTCAGGTCATAAGGGCTCTAACCTGGATCCACAACTTACTGGTCATATAATTCCTGGAAGGATCAAGTGGACCTGTTGGGTTCGGATAGGAACAACATTAGGTGCTTCAGTGTTATACTAAACAGGTCGTGCAGATCACATTTTCTCATTATTATGCTGTTCTGAACCTGACCTGACCCATCAGATTATCTAATTACTTTACTGGTAGCCTTAATCTAACCAGGCTGGGTCCAAGCTGTCAAGTCCAGATATATAATCTACAACTGTAACCCCAGAAAGAAAACATAAATAATCTGAAAATGTTCCAAAAAAAAAAAAATGAATTCATACATGAACTCGGCACACCACATAAATCACGGAATTGCTCTTCAGTAGGAACGGCAATGACACTTGAAGTGGCAGCATTCTTTCTCTTTTGCAATCTCTCATTTTCATCCAGGATTTCTTGTTGCCTTAGCCTTATCTGGGCCTCTATGACCTTTTGCTCCTCCTACATCCCAAAAAATAGTAAGAAAATAAAAGGAAAGATAGGAACAGCTAAAGAGCACTCAAGTCTTGAAACTAATTAAAGAAACCTACCCTAAAAAAAACAAAGCACTCTCTTGTAAAATTGGGCATAAAAAATAATGCTTCAGCAGGTGTTGGATAAATTTCTACTTTTTTTCTTCTTATGAACAGTTTCTAGGGATAAATAATGCTTCAGCACAATAGGGTCATTGAGCCTGAATTGAGTTTTTCTGAGCCATAATTGCACAAAGTGAGATCAAATGGAAAAATTAATTATATTACCTGCGACATGACTTGCACTATTGAATATCAGAAGAGGCTAAATTATATAAGTGAATGTATTAATTTGAAATGCCGAACTTAAAAGATAGAGAAAAAAATTTGAGGGCCTATGTACACAAAAAAGTCCAAATAAAATAAAAACTAAGGAACATACAATCTGGTCCTTGCGCTTCTCATCCCTTGTCTTGAACCCCCGGTATTCCACAGTATAACTTGTAGTTTTACAAAAAGGGCATCTTTATAATAAGGTTAAGTAATTAACTATTTTTTCAGATAAATTAAAATAAGACCCATAGTTTCAAGTTCCATGCACCCTATCAGATAATGAATAACAAAGGATACAGCACGTGCCGAGTTGTTTGGTGCGGCTTGACCTGAAGAAAGCACTCTGAAAAACACCAAATACAAAATTCTTACAACATAGAAAGCATTATTTGAATTATAAACAACAAACATCCATGCCCTCCACAACAACCCCCCCCCACCACCCCCCCCCCCCGCCCCACACACACACACACACAAAAACTCAAATTCACTCTTGAACTGTCTCTCTCTTATTATGTGGTACGTATGAGGGGTAGTTTTGGTATATGCTGGGTTGTAAACTGGAAGAAGGGTATAATAGATATTCCCATAATTCAAAAGAGTATGCTAACCATCACTAACAGGAGAAAAATATAAGCAAGGAAAGTAGACAAATACACTGGTGCCCTGGAGGGGACTAAATCAAATTAATTCTTATACTATCTACTGAAAAGATGCTTCAGCGAATTGCAGAAGTACTTTACAATTTATAATATAGAAAAAAATTTCAGACATATCTTTACAATTCATACCAATGCCATGTGTCTTGTAGAGGGATAAAGTGGAGGAAATACTCTAAACTGAAGCATAGCCTAAAGATCATACCTGTACATATGCTCTGGGCGCAACATTTAGAGCGGTTCAGACTTGGATAATACTACAAAAGGAAAAAAAAAAAAAAATTATAAGAACCAAGTACCATACATGCAAGAAATCCATCCATTAAACTTCATTGCAAAGTAATATATGAAATTGACTGAATGCAATAAGTAATAACTATACAATCATGAACCAAAAGGCACATGGGTACTCCTCAAGATCAGATGCAAACTTGTCTTAAGACGGAAACATTATGTGAGGCTAAAAGTCAATTTTTGGGAAATTTTGGGGAATCATATGAAAATGTCATTGGACAGACTCCTTAACACATGCATTAATATTAGGCGAATCAATCAACTTATTCATCTATACCAGTATTTGACAAGGGAAAAAAAAGGCACATTGCATGTGATCAGAACACTAAAACCACAAGTTATATTAAATTAAAATAACATATTATGTAAAATTAAAAAAGTTGAAGTACCAAAAAACAAATGGGGCACTCTTCCAGATCCATTGCTAATTCATCTTCACCAGGATAACAAGGCGCAAGCTTGAAGTCGAGGATTAATTTTCTGAGCTTCTTTTCATCTATGATTCCATGTGGATACAAACCTTGCGGCCTTGTGTACCTCTCATCCACTTGCCTCCTGCTGCCACAAGTTGTATTTCCCATTTTGCTGTTGGGGAATGCCAAAAAACTGAGTTTTGTTGTATGTGCTTCAAATAGAGGCTGAGGTATAACTGAAAATTTTAAAGATCCGTGAACAATTCTGACGATTTGAAAAAAAAAATTATATTGGAGGATTGAAAAAATTCACATGCAAGACCAAAACAAAATCGAAGATCTACGATTATTAAGCACCGATTGATAAAGAAAATCAATAATTTGGTTTGAAACTTCAATAAATATATTAAAAACTTAACATATAACCGGGAGAAAGAATAGTAACAGATCTACCTACATAACTAAAACATGGAGAACAGGATAAACAAGTCGAATCAAAAATTTCAAACTATTTTAGTAGAATTTCAATGTATTCGGAGGGCATTCACTTCACTAGAGACGATTGAACATATATATAGAAAGGAAGCTTAATATGCACGCGAACCTTGCATTTTCCTAAAATACGCCCAAAACCTTTCTTAAATTACATTTTAATCCCTCCCGAAAGATTCACTAAATTTCTCATTAAACAGCCAGAAGACCTGTAACTATTTTGTACGTACTTGAAAAAATAACCATGTATTCTTGTTTAATGCTACAAAAGTCTTTGAAAAGTAAAACCACATTGAAAACCATACTGCTAAGCTGATCAGTACAACAATCCCATTTCACAAAACCATATTTTTTTTAATGCTCTGTAACACTTATTTCTGTTTGCATCAAAGCCCATAACACTACTTTTCCTTACATCAATTACATAAAGCTAAGAATAAATTTCGCATTGAATCTTGCCCTTCCATACTTTTGACAATCAGACAATCAATTGCATTATGAAAACTTCACGTTACTACTAAGTTTTGCTAAAGTAATTAGTTCCTTATATTATATGTGTAGTTTTGATTTTTTTTTTTTTTTATAACATGGAAAATTTACAATTCTCATTTAACTGCCTTAATCAATAACAGTAACAATTAAACTGTTCTTTCATGTAACCAACATTTCTGTTTGCATTCTTCCAAATATATATATTGGACAATAAATTCGCACAGTACAAATCGTGACTCCCGAGGGAAAAATTGATAGCAACGGACAACAAGGGGAAAAAATAAAAACAAAAACCGTCCATGTTGGTGACGGAAGCAAATTCCACTTTCATAAGCTTTAAATCCGCATAGTAAATCAGTGGCGGAAGGTAATGCATTGAAAAGGGGACTAAGCCACCCCTATAAATTGGAAATTTATAATTTTGCCCATTAAATTTTATAATTTTTGTATGCATTAATGCTTTTAGCCTCCCTTGTAATATAAAATTACACTACACATGATTTTCTAGCCGCTCCAATCTAACTTTCTAGTTCCGCCGCTGTATTAAATGCTACGACCTTTAATACCAAATACTTACTGTACAGTACTGATTAAAGGCCGCATTGGCACATAATGTTACCAGGTATGACTGGTTCATGCTTCTCAAGAATTAAATAAGAGATTTTTGTGTATCCTTTTCATATTGACAACCAAGTATTGGTAATAATCACATGGACCCTGCTATTAGTTCTCTAACACTGGTACCCCTCAGGCCATGAAAGAGAAGTTTAAAATTCTTTAAGCCTTTTTCTTTATGATTCTCTCTTATCTAGTTCTCTTCTTACTTGTATAATTTAGTGATATTGACAGAGGCACACATTGCTTAAAAATAAATTAAAATAAACACAGCAAACAAAAATCATTCAAATTTGAAATAATTATTCAAAATACCAAAAATGAGATGACATGAATTGCATGTAAACGATATGCATGCCTACCCCAATTCTATTAATCGTCTCTTTCTCAGGCAGTACTTCGGGGCGATCCTCTCCATTCCAAAATTCAACCAGGGATTCCCGTAGCCCTTAAGATACTGACACGTCAGCTCAGGCATGAACCAGCAGCCGAGTAACTGAAATACCAAAATAACGCACCAGTACGCCCGTTGAGTTGACGTGGCAGCGCCTGACCGGTGAAGGGACATATCCTGGTTCGTTCGAACTGGAGAAGAATCGCTGTACCGAACTAACGATATACCGTATCTGTGCCTAGACGGATAATAACTAGAGAGAGATAAAAGGCAAAGTGAAAGAGAGTATACCTTACCTAGAGTAGAAGAGACGCCATGGCTGTACTGGGTCTTGTAAGCACGAGGATGATTGAGAAATGATGAAAGTGGGAAAGAGATTTCAGGAGAAGTTTCTTCTAACCAGAAAAAGCTTTGTCCTCTCTCTCTCTCTCTCTGCTTGAAAAGTACACAGCAGTTCTTTTCTTTCTTTTCTTCTCTTTTCTTAATTTCTTTCTATTATCTATACATCCCTTCTCTTTTTTGTTTCCTTTCTGTAAGCAACGAATTTGGGTTTGTGGATATCTGTTGGATAATTTTACGTCTTCCCACTTCCCCGTTCACATCGCATTATTTCGATTTGTCTTTTCCATTTGAATACAACTGGAGGCCTCCATTGTTCAAAGATGGTGATTGGTGATTGGTGATTGAGTGATTGATGATAGTTGATACTGTCGTATTTGGTAAAATACATGTGTAAAATTAGGGTGATTTTAAATTTATTTAGATTTTTTATGAGCTTAATTTTAAAATTTATATAATTAGTTTCAAACGATGATAAATTCGAACGGTTAAAATCAAACTACTTCATAAATAATGTGTTTACATGTAAAATTTGTATATTTTCAAATTAATTTAGTATTAAGTCAATCTGATGAAAAATGAGTGCATCAAAACTAATTCATAAAAAAAATTTAGACCGCTTAACTTTATACTAAATTATACCAAAAAATTTATAACGACGGTTTCAATTCGTCGTTAGAAACCAATTTGATATGTTTTGAAGTTAAACTCACTAAAGAGCTTGGTGGACTTAGAAATACCATAGTTTTACTTAAAATATAAACTTAGTTATGGTTTACAAATTCTTTTAAGGATTTTAATTTTTTAATCAGAGTTAACATATCTTGTTTTTCATGTTTGCATTGTGTCTTCAATTTTGAGTTAATTTTAATTCAATTATTTATTGTAAAAATCTTGTATGATGTGGTATTTTTGGTAAATTGTCAATTTATTAACAAACAGTTAGTCTACATCTATATAATTGAAATTGCAATTCACGCCAACATATATTTTTTTTTTTTTGAAAAAAGACATAAGAACCTGTTTCATATAAGAAATATAACGGTAACTTACAAGTCAATAGTATCAGATCCCAATTATTAGAAAATAACTACAAAAGCTAACAAAGAGCAAAAGACATATGCCCTTCGTTTTAAAGTCTACCAAAACACTGTGATAGAAAATAACACGTAATCTAAGCCACCTATCAAAATGGGGCTAAGGTAAACTAATCCTAAACTCGGATTTGTGCAAAAAGGAGAATTGTGCGTCATATCATCAATCTGCTGGAGTTCCAGCTGCCCCTCCTATGCGTAGAACCTGTTCTATCTCCGGCTGGTACACCACCATTTGCATGTCATTTGGATCCCACACGCTCAAAGGGATAACATCTAAATCAGCCAGCAACCACTGAGCTGCTGCCACCTTGATTCTCTTGTCCATATGTCATGTCCAGTATTCAAACACAGAAAGGATGAGCAATATAATAGATCTTGTTGTTTTACTAGGTGAATTTTGAAAAATAACCGAGTTTCTATATTTCCACAAGGTCCAACACACAGCACTGAATATCACTAAGAATGCAATTTGCTGATCTTTGGATAAAGTACCTGCAAAATCAAAAATATTAGAGCAAGTTTTCCATTGGGAGTATATTTGTTGACAATTACCTCACGCCAACATATATAATTAGGATGAAGATGATAATTTAAAATTTTGAAATAGATCACAAATCTAAAGGTTCTATTTGAGTTTTAGATTTTTGGTAAGAAATAAGAACTTGAAAATTTGAAGTATAAAAAATAGATATTTTAATACTATTTTTTAATACAGATTATTATTATGACTTTTGTTGCGATGTTATTGGAATTTGTTTTGAGATCTATATGCGGGTCTAATAAATAAAATTTTATTAGTTTGTAATTGAAGATGTCAAGTGTGATAAATATCATTACGCGTCTAAAATATGACATTCTAATTTTTAAATAGGACTTTATGCTTTATTAATTTAAAGCATGAGAAACTTCTGAACAAAGTATTGCATGATGATGCCATTTAATATATTTAGTATGAAAATACAAGTTGTTTATAATTAATATTTGTTGTGGCAAAGACACATGGTCTCTATGTGGGAGGTCATGGGTTTGAAACTCAGATAGAAATTTATTATAATAACAAGGGTATTAAATAGTTGAGTGGCTTGACCTCGAACTTTACTAAAAAAAAAAAAAAAATTAATATTTATTGTAAAATAAGTTAAAGACAGCTAAAAATATTTCAGCTCCGTCTTTTGTTTTCTCCTCCAAATAATTACATAGTTAGATTTTTTTTTCCTCAGGCCTTATCATATACAATACTTAAATAATTAACTTTTCTAGAAACGAATCCGATAATTATTTTTGATGAATTTTTTTAGGAATATATAAATCTATTGTTATTTCCAAAGAATAACAGGAAACATGTTATTCTGATCTTAACTATTGGTCTTTGTTAAGGTTCGTGTATATAAAATTTACTTCGTTAAAATTTGCGCATGAAAATATTTGAACAGTTGAGATCGGAATAACAGCAGATTTATTGTGTCCATATACATTTGTTACATTGTCAATGCACATTTATTTATTTTAGTTAAGACATAATTGTTATCAGCAGTTACACTCAAATATTATATTAATACTTGACTATTACATGATTTCAAATTTTAAGTAACTCAAATTTTGAGTTTAGATTCAGACCAATCCGGTCCGAAATGGAATGCAAGAGATTCCTTTAATATTTGTACCAAAACATATCTGACCGTCCAGATGTAAACTAAAAAATTTGAGTTAATTTAGGTGATATGAATTCCTATTACATAATACAAAAAAAAAAGAATCAATAGAGGAATGTTTAGAGGTGAGGCTTTGGAGTACATATAATATTTCTTTTGAATATATAAAAAATTCGGAGGGTTCAAATGCATCATGATTTTGTGCTCTAATATGCTCCATTATTTATCTCCGTTTTCAAAGTCCGAAAAGTTGATCTGAACCACTCAACGTGATCTTCATAATAAAATGTTCTTGGAGACCAAATTTAATATTTTTTAGAATTTTTTTACTATTTTTTTTTACATAGGTACAATATTACTTTTTCGGATAGTCCAGAATCTCCTTAAAACAGTGATTTTGTACCTATTTAAAAAAATAGTAAAAAAATTCTAAAAAATATAAAATTTAGTCTCGGAGAATATTTTATTATGAAGATCATGTTGAGCGGTTCGGATCGATTGTTCAGACTTTAAAATGAAAATAAATGATGTGGAGCTTATTAAAGCATCTACATCCCTGATACTATTAGAGTTTCTAATATTATGTGGCAGTTTATAATCCAGTTTCAGGAATGTGGGAGAGTTTCTTATTTAGAAACTATGCAGTAAAGTTTCTTATTAAAATAACTTTTTATAAACTCCATACTGACCAAATGATTGGCTCAAATTATTTCTGTTTTTTAATTTGTTGCTGACGTGGCTTAATAAAAACTCTAAAATTCATTTCAGAGATGTGAAAGTTAGAAATTTTAGATATCTTAATTTTTAAAAAGATATTAACAGTTATTTAGAAACTAATTTGAGTTGTTATATGCTTTTAGAGCACAAAATCATAGTGCATTTGAACCCTCGTAAAAAATTGTATTTGTATGATCTTTATTTCTTTCATGAGAATTTATTTAGGATTCTCCAGTATTTTCTCCAGTATTTGTGCAGAATGGAGGGGCCCTAAAAAAGAATCTTAATTGTACGCTTCTATGTACGAAAATTTCTGAACTTCGAAAGGTCGCCCAGGCTGCTGCCACCTGCCTGGCACCCTGTACGCAATCGCAAGTCTAATAAAATAAGAATAATTATTTCAATCCATCTCTAGTATCTAGTACTCGTATTGTATCTGCAACAACAATAGAGGAAAGTTGTACTACGGTCTCCACTATTAGAAAAAGGTTGTACTATGGTCCCCACTAATTATATGATCCCCTTTTTCAGTCTCCACACTCGTCTCCACGTCAACATTAATAGGTATAAATACTTGGAACATAAAATATTAATACTTGCAAAATAAGATATAAATATTTGCATGCGTAACTTGATATGATCATCCCCTTTTCCAGTCCCCTAATTGTTCCCGCGTCAACATTCCTCTAATGAAGTAGTAGGGACCCCGTATCACCCCATCAACATTTTCTAATAGTCTCCGCGTCAACCTTTCTCTAACAAAAATAATTGACCTTATAGGTATAAATACTTACAATACTTGATATTAATACTTTCAGATGTAATACAGTGTTATATGTAAAAAAATACTTGCAAGTATAGGTATAAATACTTGTGTGACGACGGACCCGAAAGTACGTCATTATGGAATATGGCAGTTAAGTTAAGGTGCGGGTACAATACGGGTACTGAGTGCAGGTACTCATATCAGCTTCCATAAAATAAAACAAAATTTCTTATAATTTAAAAAATACAAATATTATTCTAATGTATTCATTGTGATATGTCCAAATGTCCAATTACGATGTGATCATTAATCTCTTTAATCATATGGCTTTTAGACTGAAAAAAAAGTTAAAATTACCAGTGAATTTTTATTATCCGAACAGAATGTAAATTTTGATTATGACTAATTCTGTTCTTTTCTATCTGCTTCTCTATGTTATCAATGTTCTTGTGGCATGCGGCTGCCAATTTATGAACAGTCGCAAAACTAAAGAATTTATGTCGGAGGACTAAACATAAAATGCATAATATGGGGAATATTTTATGAGGGAGACTGAATTATATAAATATTTTAAAAGAAAATCAAGTAAATTCAATATACATAATTTAAAAAAAATCATGATAATAACTAAGCATCTCTTGTAAGGGTGGAATCATAAAATTATAATTGAAGGGACTGAATGAATAAGGATTATGTAATTTCATTTTATGAGGGGAACTATTATAATAATTTTTGCAAAAATTAAAATATTTAAAGGATAAAAGTATAAATTTTTAATTTATAAGGGGTGCTTTCTTTTTTCGGATGAGAACCTAATGTTCTTGTCTCTGAAAAGCAAGTTCTTGCTTTTTCTCATCCCCACCATTCAAATGATTTCAGCACTTAATATTCGGAACAAGTATCCTCTCCAATATTGTAAAAGATTCTCTTCACTTTACGGTTTGAGATTTAACTCCCAACCACTTTGAGATTCGGGCTAGTGCAGGAGCAGTATTATTGGACTTTGAGATTCATGCCAAGTTAAAAAGAACAGTCCAGATCCAGTAATTTAAATATATTAGAAGGAACATTAAATAAAATAGATAAAATATCTTATAATTTAGATGTACTAGAAGGACTCTGAAACATTTTTCAGGCAGGATTTTTTCCCTGTTGTAAAAAAAATTAAACTATTTCTTAGTGTGTTACTGGAAAAAAATAAAAATATTTTGAATCTGACTTATTGATTCCGTTTCAAAAGTCACTTCTAAGTAAATAAAAAATTATTGTGGTTCTTCTAATACATTCAAATTGTAAGATACTTCATCTATTTTTGAAAAAAATAATTTAACTTTTGTAATGATGGCAAGGAATTTTTTTTCTAAATAGAAGTACAATAATTTATATATTTACTAGAAGTGACTTCTGAACCAGGATCAATAATTCAGATACAAAGTATTTTTATTTTTTTCCAGTAACACACTAAGAAATAGTTTAATTTTTTTTTACAACCGGAAAAAATTATGCCTGAAAAATGTTTTGGAGTCCTTCTAGTACATCTAAATTATAAGATATTTTATCTATTTTATTTAATATTCTTTCTAACATATTTAAATTATTAATTGTTCTTTCTATTTTTAAAAATTATTAAACAATATTTTAAAACTTAAAGAATCAGATGAATTTCATTTGTTTTTTGGTTTCCACGGGGAGGCAATGACAAATGGCGGCCCCCCAAGAATATGGCCGCTAATTTGTGGTTTATTTATTCATTTGTTTTTTAGGAATGGTATTAATAAAAATTTCGGCTCCCGATCTCTTGGTTTGACAGTAGACCCCCTCCTATCTATGCATAAGAGAATTGTTTATTAACTGAAAGCTAGTTTGTCCTAAAATTTTTTTTTTTTTTTTGGAGAAATGAAAGTAATCAATCTAGATACAAACGAATCAGGCTTTATTACCGAAATTTTTATTGTTACCACGGCTAAAAATCCGAATTAAATCGTTACCACCCGTCTGACCCTTTATCACTATCTACCACCCCCGCGAACCCAGTTCGCGCACCAAAATGGCTGGTCCGCGGACTGGGTTGGCGCACCAGCTTGGTGCGCGGACTGGGTTCGCGGAGCAATGGGCTGAAGCAATAATAGAATAATAGAATATATGTAAAAGGCTGATGAGTTCGCGCCTTCGCGGAGCACCAGCTTGGTTCCCAAAATGGCTGCGGGCCCCACCACGTGAAAAGTACAGATATATGTAAAGATTCCCTGCGGATGTTTTCTTGTTATAGAAGAGCAGTGCATGCTTTTGACCCAGAAACTGCTTTGTAATGACCCGCTGCACAGAGGCTATACATTTTGTACCGTAGAAAAGTTTGTTAAAGGAAGTAAGGAATCTGAAGCGTCAGATAATCCAGTCCGCGAACCCAGTCCGCGCACCAGCCATTTTGGTGCGCGAACTGGGTTCGCAGAAGTGGTAGATAGTGATAAAGGGTCAGACGGGTGGTAACGATTTAATTCGAATTTTTAGCCGTGGTAACAATAAAAATTTCGGGCTTTATTAGGTAAGTGATAGTGGAAATTTGAGGAATCCTCAAGTCAGGAATTATGGAAGCAGCTTGTTCTCATAAAATATGACATTCCTCCATGTTCCAACGGGACTCGGGTAAATATTCTCTCCGGTACCGTAAAAGATTCCCTTCATTTTACGGTTTGAGATTACCTCCCAGCCACTTTGGGATTTGGGCTGACGGAGGGGGCAGTATTATTGGGCTTTGAGATTCATGCCAAGTTAAAAAGAACGGTCCAGATCAAGTAATTGTAAAAGATTCCCTATTACGGTACCGGGGGTGATGTGAATTCAACGGGGCTCCTCCCTTTTGGAAAGGCTTTTAGAAAAGAGAGTAGGGTTAAAATCAGTGTTCTAAATAGCGCGCTATAGCGTTTTTGGACCCTAAACGCTAAGCTATGGCATGAAAATACGCTAATTGCGCTACGGCCGCTATAGCGATAATAGCGGTCCACTATAGCGCATAGCGTGTAGCGCACTATTTGCGCGCTATGCATATTGGGCTTTTTTAGACAATTTATATGAGCTTAAATAAAGATCCATAAAATTTATTTTGTATAAAAAAAAAATAGAATGAATCATGATGCTTAAGATATTTTGTATAGAAAAAGATCGATAGTTTATGATATTATTATGGATATTTTGAATCATGGACTTTTGTACTAGTTCAATATAAATATTATAATTTCTTAATTAATTTAGTGTTATTTATTGTTCTATGAAACTTTAGTAATGTTAATATATAGTACAAATATATAATATAATTTTTGTAAAAAGAAAAACGCTATTTGGAATAGCTTCCGCTATAGCTACGCTATTCGCTATAGCTTTTTTTGTACCCTTCCCGCTATGACGCTATAAACGCTATTTAAAACATTGGTTAAAATGCATCATTGGTTTTGTGCTCTAATCATGTTCCACATTTTTTCTCTGTTTTTTAAGTTCGAACAATCGATCCGAACCGCTCAATATGATCTTTGTATTAAAATGTGTTTGGAGACCAAATTTTATCTTTTTTGGAATTTTTTTACTAATTTTTTAGATAGGTACAAAATCACTGTTTTTAGAAGATTATGAACTATCCAAAACAGTGATTTTGTACCTATCTAAAAAAATAATAAATAAATTTCAAAAAATATAAAATTTTGTCTCCAAGCACATTTTAATATGAAGATCGTATTGAGCAGTTCGGATCAATTGTTTGAACTTTGAAAACGAAAAAAAAGACGTGGAACATGATTGGAGCACAAAACCAATAGTGCATTTTAACCCTACTCTGGAAAAAGCTTAATTAGTTAACTTAGGAATGTGTAAGGTTTTGTTGAGTGGACACATATATATCTCTTTTTGGAATGATGTAGACTTTATGATTTTATTTTTAATAGAAGAGGTTAATTATACTAGAGAAAACTTTGTTTTAAAAAAAATTATTGAACCTTTAAATTGTTCAGTGCTGAATAACTAATTTTGAAAGTATGTCAAATGTGTTATATGCCTTATTAAATAGTAAAAGAAAATAAACATTTATAATTTTATTTTTATTAAGAAAATACCGACAAGAATCTTAATTAAAAAATCATAATAGGACACACACATGACTCGGGGTGAAAACGGAGCAAATACGGAGCGAATAGTGGTAAAATCATATCCAAATCCTTCTTAATTTTCCGAATACGGATACGGATCAAATGTCAACCGGATACAGATACGGATACGGATCGGATCAGATATTTATTAAAATAATATTAAAAATACCGAAGTTCATAATATTTATCTAATTTTAATAGTGAATAACAATATTTTTTTCATAATATATATTAAAATATATGATATATATATAATATTCGGATACAGATAATTGAAATGTAAAACCATATCAGTATTCATATCCACACGGATATTCGGATATCGGATATCCACATCTAATTTTTCGAATACAGATCAAATACAGATCGGATATTATCCATACCGTTTTCACCCCTACATGACATGACATATCGAATAAAGAAATTTGCACTTGACAAAAGAGAAACCGATTTCCTTTTAGCCTCTTAAATGTCCGAAGGCGGAAATTGATTGATAGAGACCAGTAATAAGAACAAAAAAAAAAAGCCCTGACATGCTGCTGTATTTTTTTTTTTAATAAAGAATAAAATGAAAATTTATAAATTTAAACTAAATTTAATAAAAAAAGACAATAAATTGAATAAACTTGTAGGTATTTAAATTTTAAAAAGATAAAGGAGAGGATTCCAATACCTCATACCTTTCATACCTCATCATCAAGGTTCTAAATAGCGTTTATAGCGTCGTAGCGGGAAGGCTAAAAAAAAAGCTATAGCGAATAGCGTCGCTATAGCGGAAGCTATTTCAAATAGCGTTTTTTTTTTTTTTTTACATTTCGTATATTCAATATTTGTACTAAATATCAACATTATCTAAAGTCTCATAGAACAATAAATAACACCAAAGTAATTAAGAAATTATAATATTCATATTGAACCAGTACAAAGTTCAAATTGCGGTTCAAAATATCCACAGTAATATCATAAACTATCGATTTTTCCTATTAAAAATATCTTAAGCATCATGATTCATGACATAATTTTTTTTTTTCTATTCAAATTTTATTTCGATTTGGACTTTTTTTCTATTCAAATTTCAATTTCTATTCCCAATTTCAAATTGATTTATCTGTAGCAAGTAGCAACAAATTCAATTTCGGTTTGAGATTTTTTTTATCTTTATTTAAAACCCATATAAATTGCTTTAAAAAAAAAAACTCATATTGTATAGCGCAAATAGCGCGAATAGCGGACCGCTATAGCGCTGCAGCGGTCGCTATAGCGGCCGTAGCGCAAATAGCGCATTTTGATGTCATAGCGTAGCGTTTGGGGTCCAAAAACGCTATAGCGGCGCTATAGCGCCGCTATAGCGCGCTATTTAGAACAATGCTCATCATATATAACTCATATTTTATATTTTTGTTTTCAAAGTTCAAACTGTCGATCCGAACCGCTCAACATGATATCCATACTAAAATATGCTTGTGGATGAAATTTTATAATTTTTGGAACTTTTTTAATATTTTTTAAGATAAGTGCAAAATCACTATTTCTGGACCGTTAAAAAACAATGATTTTCTAACTATCTAAAAAATAGTAAAAAATTTCAAAAATTATAAACTTTGGTCTCCAAGCATATTCTAATATGGATATTATGTTGAGCAATTCAGATCGACAGTTTGGACTTTGAAAACGAAAACGACATAATATGTGAGGCATAATGAGGTATGAAAAACATGAGGTATTAAAATGCTCCTCAAAGATATATATGATTTATGAATTTTAGAATAAAAAATACATAATTTGAAAAATTTTTAGGGATAAACATAAAAGTTCCCCAAAAATTTATTGTTCCAGGTAAATTTGTCATGGCTAAACTTTATGCAAGGTTGTTCAACTATTTGTGTGTACTTAATTCTTGTTTAGTTGGTAGCTTTGGTTTTTTTAACTCCAAACAATATAGCCTCTATCTAGTGTGAGGTGCATTCCTTTGTTCCTTCCAAATTAAAAATTTACATCAAAAATTTAAGTTTTAAGTTGATTTCTTAAATCATTGGGTTGATCAACGGCCAAAGTCCAAGATTAATTTTATATTGTTAATATTTGTGCGAAAATAAATATTGTGTATATAAGAATCGCGAATTTAGTACAGTGCAAGAGCTCGTCTCTCTTCAGAGAGACGACACATGCTCATTTTTTTAAAATAGTATCTAAAAGATACTGGGATATATCGGAACCCTTTAATAAAATTTTTATTAAGTATAAGGTAGAATCAGAAAATTAAATTATACAGTTGAATAACCAATGTAGTACGATTTTAATTTAATATGAAGTACTAACAAGTAATGTTCTAAATAGCGGCGCTATAACGCTGCTATAGCGTTTTCGGACCAAAAAAGCTATGACGCTATGGTCATATAGCGCGCTATTTCACGCTATAGCGGCGCTATATGGCTATAACGCCGTTTTTTCTGCCGTTCCGCTATGACGCAATAAACGCTATTTAAACCTTTGCTAACAAGTATTTGTAATTGTAATTTTTTTAAAATCTACAGAAAAAATAAAGAAAATTATCCATAGGGAACTATACATGATTGAGCATTTGCATTCATCTTTAAAGTTTTGCCTTATTACAGAATAATTTGTCATTATAAGTAAATTTTTAATTTGAATTGAACAAAAAGAATGTTCAAGTAATCAATATTGAGTCGCTACATTGAAACGTGAAGTAAATAATAACAAGTAGTGTTATCCTATGAAATTTGCCTATTCTTAGCCTAAAAATATATTACTGAAATGATCAAATTAAGTATCTGATATAGCTTATGTCAGCAAATATCCTTCACACCTTCTTTTATTTATTTTTAGAAGTGATGAGGTGTAAAGCAATGAGACTTTTTTTTTAAAAGAAGTGGCATTGTCATCGATTTTCATTAAAATAAAAATCAAAGTATTACACAGTATTACTGGTACGACCAAGTTGGTACCAGGTACACACGTATGACAAACCAACAACATCAAAAATATAACCTACAACCAACAAACCAGAAAAGCACACAAAACAAACACAATTCTACAAATGTTTTATAATTTGCGAATCCAACTCTGCCGCTTTTCTTAGAGAAAAGCAGGGTCCTGCTTTTTCGATCCCAACTATTCAAAACTTTCCATTCACGTATCTCGATAAAGAAACTTTTTCATGCACAAATCTCAACAAATTTGAATGATTGGGATCGGAAAAGCAGGATCCTGCTTTTCTCTAAGAAAAACAACAAAGTCCATTCCATAATTTGCAATCCAACTTCAAAGTGAATGAGCGAACGGACAAGACACAAAAAGATGATCAACTGTTTCCAAATTTGTTCAATACACACATCTTTGATCACCTTGCCAACATCTATTACCCAAATTAACCTTAGTAAGATCTATGTTTTGTTTGAGGAGCCACAAGAAAATTTTAATTTTTAAAAGAATGTTGGCTGCTCAAATAAAATCAAACTCATTAATAGGAACACCTCCAAAATCTAATCATTTATACAGAGAATTAACTATAAATTTGTCATATATTGTCCACCTCCAAACAATCTAATCCAAATTGATACCTAAGCAGTAAAGCAATGAAACTTAACTAGAAGTCAAGAAACATTACTTAACAAACTAATTTAAACCAATTTAGGACAGGTGGTTACTTGTTCCTTCCTCTACTGTCACCTCCCAAGTCCCAAGAGATGAGCTTTTTTCTAATTTTAAATGTATTTGCTTCGCGTACTTCATTGCACACCACTAAATTTCTCCTATTTTTTTTTTAAATGAGGAATTCTGTTAATTTTCTCGTCCATTTCTTTTTGGATGTCTGTTTTGAGGAATTGAACATGTGAGGTGGGGGGGGGGGGGGGGGGGGGGGGGGGGGGGGGGGCGATGGTGGTGTATAAAAAAGTTTCCTTTTTTTGGAAACTAGGTTGTATAAAGAGATTCTTCACATCATCAAAATTAGAAAGTTAAAAGAGGGAGGCTATGGAGGGTGCAAACGGATCGGATAATATCTAACCATATTTGGATCTGTATCCGAAAATTAGATACGGATATCCGATATCTGAATATATGTACGGATACAAATGCGGATATGGTTTTTGAATTTTAATTATCTGTATCCGAATAGATATATACCTTATAATTAATATATACTATGAAAATATTTATGTAAATATTTATGAATATCCGATATCCGATCCGTATCCGTATCCGAAAATAAAAGCGGATACAAATATGATTTTACCACTATCTGATCCATATCCGGTCCATTTGCACCCCTAGCTATAGTAATATGCATATTACAAATAGACCCGTGTTATGGATTCATATCTCTATCTTCAAAATTCAAACCGTCGATCCGAATCATTAAACAAGATCTTCATATATGGAGATCAAGTTTTATAATTTTAAAAATTCTTTTACTATTTTTTTATAGGTAGTAAATCACTACTTTCGAATAATCCAGCATTGAAAAATACGAGCTATATCAGTCAAAGATGCGCTACATAAGAAAAGATATACTGTAGTGTCTTATAATTTTTCTTTTTGAACAATCAGGTATAGCATTGAGTACCCCATGCACAATTCATTACAAGCACTATAACATTTCACTGAGCCGCTGTGGTATTTTTTTTTTAATCAAATTTAGAAAGAAGGTGAAAGAAAATATATTTATTTTAATAAGGCTTAGGTGCCATGGATAGCATAAGGTCTTCCGTGCTATGGTCTAAAAAATATATGTATAAACTTCAAACTTCAATCTATGTAGCTCAGTAAATTTGTTATATAATGAACTTGTAGAATACCAAATTTTATTATTTTTGAAATATTTTTACTATTTTTTATGATTTATAAAATATGACAAAAATAAATAAAATTGTCAATATTTTAGACTAATTTTTTGCTATTTTTCAAAAATCATAAAAAATAGTAAAAAAAAATTCAAAAATAGTAAAAATTAGTATTCTACAAGTTCATTATATAACCAATTTACTAAGCTATTTAGATCGAAGTTTGAAGTTGATACGATAGATTTTTGAGGCCGTAGCACAGAAGACCTTATGCTACCATAACACCTAAGCCTTACTCTACTTTCATTTAATAAAAAATATGATATTTTGTGTTTTGAAGGAAAAACTAAAACTAAAATTGTTTTATGCATACACGAGCAATAATTCTTTTAAAAGTATAGGTAGAATTTTGTTTGTTTGTTCTCTATTCATGAAGAGCAGTTGGGACTTGGGAGAGAAGTAGATTCAGTGGCTGGGCGCCGCAGTTTTGTTTGTTCTCTATTCATGAAGAGCAGTTGGGACTTGGGAGGGAGATGCTGATGCTGATGATGATGCTTGGTCTTTCGGTGATTTTTAGCACCTGAGCTAACTGCCACCATCTCTACAAAACTAGAATCCCCTCTCCAGAAATGAAATATTATTATTTTTTATTTGCTGTTGTCACCGGAATTTGAGAGCCCAAGACTCACTCTGTCTCTGGATATACTGTGGTTTTTAATTTGTAGAATACTGTGTTGCTTGCTGGTTAAATAAAGGATTGGTTGCATAGTGACAAATGAATTATTCAGGTTCGGTTCGGCGAGGTCAAAAATTTCGTTATTTGAGAATAATTTGGATATAATTCGGGAATGATTCGGAATTATTCGGACCAGAGATCTCAGTCCTACAAGGAAGCAAAAAAAAACCAAAAAAATGTTCTGGGAAAAATTCAGGAAAAATTCGAGAATAATTCGTAAAATTCGGGAATAATTCGATCAAAATTTGATCAACCGAATAATTCGGCGTTCTGTTCATCATCACAAAAAAATGAATTATTCACGAATCTTGTGACTGTGATTGGTTGTACTATCTCCATGACAGTAATAATCAAACAAAACTAATTGACATTGTATTTAATAGTAGCATTTATATTATATACCAAGTATACATTGGCTTGAGTGTATTTTACTTCATAAATGTTTAATACTATTAAAATAACCTGCAAACCCAATGAATGTGTTATATATTATACCTTCTTTAGGAAATACTTTCCAAAAAAATATCTTTTATGAGTAGAGTATATATTTTAATTTGTTTATAGTGCAGTAATTAGCTCTGATTATTAAAGACAGTCAGAAAATTGAAATTGAGGAATTGAATAACAAATATAATGTAATTCAATTTTAATATTATAAGTAGGGGTGTTCATTGGGTTGGTTCTGTTAAAACCAAATTTAAATAGTCAAACTAAAACTTTATTCGATTTCAAAAATATGACCGAACCAACCGAGTTAACTTGTTAATTAGATAACAATTGAATCAAAATAACCAAAGTAAATTTTGATTTGTTTAGTTGAACCAAAATAAGAAAGACTATATTTTAAAAGGTCAAAACTCAATATATATACAAAAATCATTTTATATTTCATAGAAATAAATGTGCATTTATATATATTACTTGTTGACATTACATGTATTGTTCAATTCCATATAAAATATATAGATGTTGTAAACTATCCAAATAAAATAATATCTTCATTTTAAGTCAAAAAAAACCATTGTAGGGATGTGAACCATTCAGAGTTTGTTTGGTTCAATCTTTTCAGTTTTGAAAAATCTAAACCAAATCAAATATAAAGAACCCAAAGTAATTAAAAAATTCAACGGAGCCGATCCATTTAAACCTAAAAACCGAACTATTTAATTCAAACTTTTTTGGTTCGGTTGAAAACCAAATAAACAGGACCCAATGAACACCCCTTATTAATTAGGAGGGGACATAAGAGTATTTACATTTAAAGAAAAAAATAATTTGATTTTTCAATTTAATTAATTTTGTCTAGAACACAAAACCTAACATATTATTTGGGGACAAAATATCAGATGCAACTTTTGGTAGTAATAATTACTTCATGAATGCACTAAACTATCTTAATTGTGTACATTGACGTGTCATATTTGGTAATCCGATGATTAGTTCCAAACACTTTTGTCAAGTGAATTTTGATTGGGTTTCCGTGCAAGTTTTGTCAAAAATGTATTTGATGATTATTATTTGGTTGACCAAACTAATATCATTCAATTTTACACACGTAACCGTAGATATGGTACTATTTGCACACAAGTTTAGGGGTGTTCATCGGTTCGGTTCGGTTAAGTATAGAGTTGTTCATCAGTTTGGTCTAGGAAAATCAAAGTTATAATTTAGTTTCTAAAATATAACCAAATCAAACTGATTTAGCATTGCAACCGAACCGAACCGAATCAAAGTTTTATTTCGGTTTGTTCGGTTCAAACCAAAATATATTAATTTTTTTTATTTAAAGCAATTGATTTATAATAAACCGAAGTATATTAAGAAATAAACCAAAATATTTAAAGCAATTGATTAAGAAATAAACTGGGGCGGTCCGGACCAAATTCATAATATATAAAAGTTCGGTCGGTTTAGTTATTTTGGTTTTGAAAATTTTCAAACCGAACCGAACCGAACAGAAACCGAACCGAACCGAACTATTAAACCAAAAAAACCGAACCATCTAGTCCAAACTCATTCGGTTCAGTTCAAAACCGACTAAACCGGACCCAATCAACAACCCTACACAAGTCCATGTCATATGCAAGTAAACTAGTAATTTCTGTATCATTGCCTTGTACCATAACCATTTAATTTCATTTAATTGGCAAAATTGATAATATTATTGGTTGGTTCTTTGTTGGTGGCAAAATATTAATGGATCATCAATTGACTTCCATTCTATTAATTGCATAGACTTCAATTCAAATTTCCTTCTTCCGAGTAGATAGAGACATTAAAATATTTAAGTTAGATGAAATATGTACCCATAGTCCATAGACATGATAAACTCTAAATTTTTTGTGCAAGAAAGGGTTTACAAGTAGGGGTAAAAACGGCCGAAATTTTTATTAATCGAAAATAAATAAATAAATAAATATTAGTAAAGGTATCATTTTGACGGAATTTCGAAATGTAAGTAGAACGGGTTGGCGGACGGAATAATTTAACCCGTCCTGATAAGCTATTTGCTAATTAACCAAAACAGCTAATGAAGCATTAGAAAAAAAAAAATACAGGACGGTAAAAACTAATCCGTCCGAGACCAGCGAAAAAAAAAATTTCAAAATTCAGAACGGTATAGTCTATCCCGTCCCAGGCCCCAGAATTAGGTGAGGATCGGTCAAGACATAAGATTTGTAATTTTAATAAACTAAAAGGGTACTTGTAGAGCCTAATTTATCACATTTATTAACCAGAAAAAAGAGTTCGACCGCCTTCTATTAAAATAATATACTCTCCGATAGCTCTAGATCTCTAACCCTCTTTCTGTTGTTCATAGACTATATATAATATAAATAAAGAGAAACGAAGGGACCACTTCAATTAAACAACAGAATCCAAACACATGATTCATTAACATTGAAAACGCCAGAAACATCTACAAACATGTACAAATATCGCATGAAGCAAATAACAGCTGGTATTGAGCTCACGGGACGGGACGGACTAATCCGTCAATATATATATATTTTTTTTAAAGCATCAAACGGGACAATTCATAACGTTTTGAGACTTTCTTTTTTTGTTTTTTTTGGCGGTCGGACGGAACAATCTATAACGTTCCGAGTTTTTGATTAATGATTAGCGGGGCGGAGCTAGGTTAGGGAATTAGCTAATCTGGAAGGGTTAAAATTTCACGTCCCGTGAGACGGGCCGGGATTATGCATCCCGGTCTACCTACATTTCGAAATTATGTCAAAATGATACCCTTTACCGATATTTTATTTATTTAGTTTCAATTGATAAAAATTTCGGTTAAAACTTGAGCGGATATATCCAACCCGTATTCTATATGTATTAAAAAATTAAATATGAATATCTGATATCTGAATATTCATGCGAATATTAAAATTTTAATTATTCGTATATGAATAGTTGATATAAAACCATATAATATAATATATATTATGAAAAAAATATGTTATCACCATTATAATTAAATAAATATTAAGAACTTTGGTATTTTTAATAAATGATTGATTTAAAAATATTGTTTTATAATAAATTTTAATACTTTTATATAATTTAACTAAGTTTTATATTCATATTCGACTATATATGTATATCTGATCTATATCCGTATCTGTTTAATATCTGATATGTATTTATATCCGAAATATAAAAACAAATAAGAATATACAGGGATGACTTGTTAGCAATTTGTTAGATTTTGCCCCCTTCAACTTGCAAAATTTCCAAAAGCAAAAAAATCATGCCCTAATAAAACTATACAATCATGCATTGGTAGTATTTTTTTAAGAAGGTTAATTTATGGAGAACGGAGTAGGTCCGATGCCCATCGGACCTACTTGTAGGTTCAACTAGCATAATGACCGTCCGATCTAATTTAAATTTTGACCGCACGAAACTTGAAACATATAGCACGAAGTTTAAAGCTTTCCGCACAAATCTTAAAGTAAATCGACGGTGATTAAACCCATCGAACCAGAGTAGGTCCGATGCCCATCGGACGTACTCTCGTTTATGTACCCTGTGATTATGTAAGTCCCATAAACTTTTTGAATGTAGGATCCATTCCCAGGCCCAATCCCATTCCAAACAAGGCCTTAATGGGCTGTCTTTTACAATCATGATAAAGACTATAATTAAATCCGTTGGAAACAACTAATGATTAATTTATGAATTCACAAACAGCAAACCTAACAAAATGCCCTAATTTTTTTTTGTTACATCGATATTTTCTATGTCATGACCTTTTTAATATCTAATCCTTCATTTTCAAATATATTCACTTATTCAGACTTAGAACATCTCCATTCCAGCAAACGTTTAGCAATAAATTTAGACCACGTCACTGAGTTTAGCAATTAAAGAAATTCATAATTTCTAAATCACTCCATTTGAGAAATTTAATTAGAATTGCTTTTAAAACAAACTTGCTAATTTAAAAACTGTGGTACATCCCAGCAATTATATAAGCAATTAACACATCAGATTAGCAATTTAAAAGTAATCACCGTTGTAGATGCTCTAAAGAGTTGCTTTTAAAGCAAACTTGTTAATTTAAAAACTGTGGTACATTCCAACAATTATATTAGCAATTAACATATCAGATTAGCAATTTAAAAGAAATCACCGTTGTAGATCCTCTTAGTGCACGTACAATGAGACCATGTCACGCTATTTGTGTGAAAAGAAAACAATTTCGCATGACAATATTGCGGTGATTATCATGAGATGCGCTTTAAACACAAACAATTTATGGAATTTTGCATATACCACATTTTGATAAACGCCAATATAGTTTTATGTACTAGTTAATTATATTTTTAACGCATATCAGTTTTTTATGAACTAGAGAGCTTCCATGTTAATTTATGTCAAAATTGTTTTTATTATAAAATGTTGGAGAAAACTTAAGAAAAAAATATATCAACAAATAAAAAATAAAACATGCACAACTATAATCATACTGCCGTCTCATTCCTACAAAACAATTGAAATTACTCCGTCACTCTTAGATCATCTATACAGAAATCATAGTCAATCTTAGATTCGATTTTGACGATGGATGAATATAATGGAAATCAAACTAAACTAGTGAAATGCCTCGCTTTGCTTCGGCAATGGTAACTTATATATATAGAATGTATGAGCTGTTGGTGATATAACGAAATAATAATAGTGCATATAGTGCAAGTGTTAGTTTACATAAAGAAGGATAGTACAAAACGAAAAAACAATAGTACTCCAGTCTTGCCTTGAAACATATTCTAATAGTATGTTTTAATAGGAGGGTAGAAAATGAGAAAATATAGTAACTCTTATATAAGAGATAAAGAGTTCCATTTTTATCATAAGACAGATAATCATAGTTCTCAAATTATCTATAAAATATTGAATTTTGAATATACGACCTTCCACGTATAACGTATTAGCTTATTAATAATGTACTAGACATGGTTCTCATAAAAAATTAGACAAAAGAAAAATATTCTTATTCTCATTTCTTATTTTTCTAACAAACAGTCCTAATTAAAAACTTATATAAAGGTCAAAAGAGAGAGTCAACGAAATCAATGAATATTACTTAACTGACAGAATTTTAATTACCAAGAGTAGAATATAAGAGATATTCAAGTAATGGAGGTAAAAGAACATACAATGGTAAAATACTATAAGACCTCAAGTTGTACACATTGTATAGTAGTTTAATTTTTTTTTTTTTTTTGAAAAAGAATGGGGATATAGAGATCAATTTAGAGTATCCATAGCATTTTATTATAAAATATATAATAAAATTATACAGTAATAATCATTTTTTTTTAAGTATGGGGATCAATTGAACTCCATTTGCTCTATGCCCCTTTGCCTTGAGAGCAGGTTGGGTCCGATGGGTTTCGGAACCGTCGATCTGCTTCAAGACTAGTGCACATGAATTTAAAGCAGACACAAAAATTGCGGGTGCGAATCTTAAAGTAGATCGGACGGTCATCGAACCCATCGAACTCACTGACTCCGATGGGCATCGGACCCAAATTGACCTCCTTTGCCTTGGGTTCAGATATGTTTTATTTTTAAATTACCCCCAAAACAAAGTCTTTAAACGTGATTTTGGGATTGGTGATTTTTAAACCTAAAAAAAAAGTTTTCCAGAGAGAATATAATTAAGTAGCTCGAAGGTTCAGCCCGCTAAATATATCATGTGTTTTATTTATTTAAGAAAATAATGGTTAATTAATATCGAATTTATTTATCCTGCTATCAATTAAGGTATGATCATCTTATAACCTCACACATTAAAAACGCTTCTTGTACATAAATTGTGGTCGTTTTAAATATAATATTTTCATTTGCTGCTCAAAACCAATCTCAGTCGTCCGATAATTAAATTGTTTACATTTTATTTAAATTTTATTATGATAATCTGGACGTATATATATAGCATGCTTGGTCTAGCAGCAATTTTTTAGTTTGGTCCAAATTTATTATGGACAGTCTAAGTTGGTTCAAATATATATATCATCAAATAAGTTCCATAAGACTGAAGAAAATTCCAGTCCTTTTTTTTTATTTTTATTTTCTTCACTCAGACGAGAGATATAAATTAATGTTATTTGGGTCGCATGACAGTATTAGTTTATACTAGTCCATTGGATTGCATGACAGTACACAAAATGCAAAAAAAAGGTTTATATTATTTTTGACACCATACAGAAGTTTGAATTTTGAATAGCAATAATTTCTGAACATACAGATATGGGCTGTTTATTTTCACGCTATTTGTCTCAAGATAAAACAATATCGCATGACAAGGCGGTTCGATTATCATGAGATCCGCTATAAAACATAAGCAATTCATGGAATTTTGCATATATCACATTATATTGTTTTGTGTTCTAATCAATTATCTTTATCCAAGGACATCTTTACTTTTTTAAGATGAAGCGTAACTATTTACTTATATGTCAATTTATGTCTGTCACAATCCCGATTCGGAGGTGCGATAGCCTACCACATCTATTTACCATTCAATATATATAACATAAATCTTGTTATGCATTGCCAATAACATTCATTATTTTCCCACATCCCAATTTATTTATAATAATTCTCTGACATTTTACAGTGAATGATGCTAAAGATATACTCTCTGCACCCTATTAAATATAATAAACCCAAATCTCTTACTTTTATGTGGCTCTGCTGTCAATTATAACCCCAAAAATGTTTCTCTGTCTTCGCCTAACAAACTTGTGAATCTTACAAGGAAAAACGGGTGAGAAATAATAAATTATTCCTCAGTGCTAATTGCCACTCAGGTTATTTGATTCGAAAGAAATTCATATTCAGAATAACATTTCATTTCATAATAACGAATGCAAATGCTCAATAACAGTATCCAATTGAACAATAAAAATTCATAAATAAATCAGAACTCTAAGGATCTTATCAGAATAAATGATTTGGGTCAAAATCTTTTAAACCATAAAGTCCAGTAACGTTTGGGATCTAATCTTTACAACCACTATGTCTGGTAACATTTGGTTTCTTAACTTTACAATTTATTAGTCTGGTAACACTGACAGATACCATAACATGTATCTGTCGTGTTAGGGCTTATATTGTTCTAACTATTCTAACAATTTGTTAACAGAAACAATACAGAATCAATATCTCAATACTGTCATTATCGAAAAGAAAATCAATGATAAGACAGTTCTAACTATCCTGACAATTGGTTAACAGAAACAATACGAAATCAATATCACATACTGTCATTATCGGAAAGAAAATCATTGATAAGACAGTTACCACAATTCATTAGTCTTACAGTCACAATTCATATTTATTCAATATCCCCTACCCAACCGGTACTGGGTTCAGTTGGGGCCTTCACCATATGCGCATAAGGGTCCTGGAGTAAAGTCTAGCTACCGTACAATATATTAATCATTTTTCTCCACTGTATGGAGGTTCAAGGATTACAGTATTCAATATTCAATCAATTCAATCACTGTGGTCTCAATCAATCATTTGCAATAAGAATCAATCAATCGATAAACAATATCAACATGACAGTCAACAGACTTACCTGTAATTCAGTTTCAACATGACAGTCCTAATTTTAAATCGTTAAATATTTTAGAAATTTCGAATTAACATCAGTCAAACAAAATTTTGAAAGCTATCAATTTATAGTAATTCACTTCAAGTAACTTAATGATCTCGTTCATCTATCCAAAAAAGTATTATTTGCATGTTAAATGTTACTTATTTTATCGAAAATTACATTCAAGTGTTTTGTACTTTATGTCCAATATTAATTTCTTATTTGTATTTTGTATAGTGTTATATTCTTTCCCCTTAAAATATTTCGTCCTCGAAATTCAAATAGAAAAGAATTAACTTAGTATTCATTACATTCTAAAGTACATATTTTTAAACGGATGGATAATATCCAATTTGTATTCGATCCGTATTTGAAAAATTAGATGTGGATATCTGAATCCGAATATCCGCGTGGATATGGATACTGAAATGGTTTTACATTTTAATTATTTGTATCCGAATAGTAGATATATATCGTATATTTTAATATATATTATGAAAAAATTGTTATACACCATTAAAATTAGGTAAATATTATAAAATTTGATATTTTTTAATATTATTTTAATAAATATCAGATCCGATCCGTATCCGTAACTGTATTCGGCTGATATCTGATCTGTACCATATCCGAAAAATTAAAAAGGTATATGAATATGTTTTACCACTATCCGCTCCGTATTCGCTCCGTTTTCACCCCTAGTTAGGCAAGTTTAAATTCCATTTTTTCAATACCAAAGGGTACTTTGTCGTCCTTCCTAACCCAATTACTTTTCAGTGTGTAATCAGTTTACTCATTTATCACTTTGCAGTGTGTAGTTAATTCACTCTGATATCACTTTGCAGTGTATAGTCAATTCACTCATTTAATTTTTTTTTTGAGAATCTCATATATACAATTATATTGATCATAATGATTAGTATCAATACACTTAAAAAGTTTAGTTTTAGTATTACATCTTCTATAAAAAGAAAAAATCAACATCCTAATAAATTTTCCATACATTTGTCGAACACCTATATTCTAAAATTTTTCATAGATTAAATGACTTTGGTTTTAACAAATTGAAATTTTCATTTCCATATTAAAAATTTCCATTTTCACAAAATTTTCATGTTGCCGAACAGGTCCAGCATCATGGCACCAGGATAGGACTTCTACTGGCATGCATAATTGCACAATCAGCTCTCATTCAACACCAGGGGTCTTATTTTTTTGTTTTTGGAACCAAATTCTCTGCCCACATGAGAGCAGATCAATTCTTAATGTATAAGGTATATCTAATTATTTAATGGTATGACAATTATTTTAATTTTTATACATAATTATTTAATACCTAATTCAATATATCAAATTAATTGTTTATTGTCTGATCATCTATTAAAAAATTTATATTTTTTATGATATATTTTATTTATTAGTATTTGTCTCAATTTTGAAAATTAAAGTCTTTCTTCAATGAGTATTTTTATTTTTCATTGAATATTTTTATTTTAGAACAAAGCTCGAAATATGGTTCTAATTTCTACAAATACTAATTGCAAGTACCTAAAATTAACAAAGTAAGATAAGCATATTAAATTTCAACCCTCTGTAACTTCAATGAGCTTTTTGTAAACTGTAATATGTAAATACGATGAAGTTGATGTTTATGTTATTGTATTTATTTTAAACTGTAGAAAAGTTATTTTTTTTATTAGTTCTGAAATGGAAGGTGAAGAGAGAGATGAAAGAGAAAAAGAAATATTCACAATATATAAACTAATTACATATAAAGATCCTCATTAATAAGATGAAAGGAGATGTGATGTGTCAATTAGAGATTGGTTATTTTGTGTTTGGTCACATCGTTTGTCAGGTCAACATGGTTTCTACTTAGCAATTACTGATGTTATGGGGATTTCTAAAGTAAATATTAAATGATATTGCAAAAAAAAAAAAAAATACAAATCCACTGATATTGTCTATCTTTCTAGCCTCTTAACAATTTTTATCAGCATTGTATCATGATTGGTTCTCTTTGATTCTGGTACTTTGTTTATATGGTTTATAAAAATAAAGAGTGAGGCTACGGTACTTTACAAAGCGTAGAATGATATGTGCTATCGATCCATATCTTCATTTACAAAGTTTAAACATTTGATCCGCTCAACATGATCTTCGTGTAAATATACTTTGAAGACGAAATATATATTTTTTTAGAAACATTTTACTATTTTTTTAATTATGGTAGAAAATCACATGATCTAAAGATTTTGAATCATCCTTCTACCTATTTAAAAAATAGTACAAAAATTCCAAAAAAATATAACATTTTCATATGAAGATTATGCTGAACGGTTCAAATCGGTCATTTGAACTTTAGATACAGAGAAATGGATCCATATTACAAACGGATCTACACTTTGCATAGTAACGTAGCCTCATTTAAAAATAAAATAAAGGAATATTGCTAATCAACAAAGTTAAAATATAATGTACTTATTTAGGAACAAGACCACTTTTGTGAGATCTAAATACATCCAATATATATTAAAAAATAATATATTAGTGAACTATGCTTATCAAGTTACAGGTCCAAAAATACTTGGGGTTCAATTATCTCAAGTGCTTGTAGGCCTCAGAAAGTTCATGCACACTTGCACCTCAATTTGAATACTACTACTAAGAATTATAATTAAATGCAGCGATTTTGACATAAGCAATGCTTCAGAGGTACAATCCTTCAGACAAATCCACCAAGAAAGACCAAAATAATTGAAATGATAAAATGATACCAATATCCGACTCCCCTTCGGGATAATCACACAGTTAACCGATCTACATCAATTAAATATCCAAATTGAAAAGGTAAAAAAGCAATTATGTACACCACATAAGTAGGGTTACTGAGAAGTCCAGTAAGTGGCTAATGAAAATGCTTCAATACCTGTCATTTATTCGGCCGTGTTATCTCATAAGTACTCAGGGTTAAATGCCAAGGCCTCCTGATGGATGAGGTCCTTCATTTGATCTTCGGAAAGGTTGTGCTGTTCAAAATCAAACCTGAACGGGTTCATGGCCACTGGTTCATCGCTGACGTCATGCAGTGATGACAGGTACGGGTGTTCAAGCGCCTCCTCCACTGTACCAAATTCAATCGGTGATAACAAAAATGCTGATACTTTATGTTATTTTAGGCCTTGAAACTGGTGACGAGTTGTATTTAATGCAAAAGCATGTGGTTATATGTTTGAGTTAAAAAGGTTTTTAGGAGTGCTAGTGGGTTGCATTAGCCAGATTCATTTGCATTTAGTTAAAAATGTTTTGTTGAACAAATGTTTGTGCTTCGTATTACCCTAATATTTATCATTAAGTATGAGAAAGAAGTCTAAATTGTTTTCAAAAGAAAGCAATCTGATAACTTGTAGAGCTAAATCAATGGTTGAGCTGAATAAGCGAATGGATAGAGTTGGACCTGATTTAGTTTAGTTTCTAAAAATATGCCTACCCAATATGTGTTGTGATAGACCCATTACTTGGAACTACCAAGTTAGCATATAGGCGTATAAAACTAAATAAGCTAATCATAGCACACCATTCTCAGTTAATAATTACCAAGAAAAAAAGTAGGCCAGGTATTACCAACAATTAAGACTAAAAAGCAAAGACCCACACAAAAAATAATACTCAGAATGAAAAAGCAATAGCAGACCTGTGATTCTCCTTCTAGGGTCAAATGTGAGCATCTTCTCAACAAGATCAATGGCTGAAGGATGAACATGAGGAAATTTCTCAATTAACGACTGGCGTGCATATCTAGGAAGCTGACGTATGTACCTCCTTGCATTTTCATTCACAAAATCCAGATCCGCTTCATTTGGGGTGCCAATCAGCTGTCGTACTCAAAAATCAAGAGCAAACAAGTTAGAATGCACGCATTGATCAACAAACAAGCTCTCTCAGAAACTTTAGGGCTCGATTTTATAACGTACTGATATCATACCAGTTAGTACATAAAGGTAATATTATGAGCCTAGATGAATACTTGTAATTATTTTTTTTAGTCAGGGATGACCAGCATATATTTCGGTTTCATACAGCAATTGTCTTGTGCCAATAGATTCCAGATTGTACAAAACCAGTACTTGTTGGTTATCTACTGGGTCTCAAGCTTTTCTTTTCTGAAGTGGAAAGCAAGTATGCAACTAAATTTCAAGTTCAACATTCTTACTAAAATTGAGTCTCTGGTTAAGGCTGGTGTTATTTGGTATAATTTTCTTCTGGATCCTCAGGAATTCTTAACAAAACAAGTAAACAAAAAATTGAATAAAGAAGACCTGATAAATATACCAAACAAACAGAGCCCCGTACTATCGAACAGGTGTATTATAAAAAATCAAAATAGTACATCAGATCAAAAATTTCTACTGTACTAAAAACAAAAAGGTGGCTGCTTTTATGGATCCTTCATGACATTTAGTGATTTCCACATTTCACATGGGCACAGATAAAAACAAAAAGAAGAAGAAAGAATTTGTACTGACCTCCATGAGCAATCTTAGCTGGTGCACATGGTCCCGGCCAGGGAAAAGTGGTTTTCTATCCATAAGCTCCATAAAAATGCACCCCACAGACCACACATCAATAGCAGCTGTATACTCTGACGAATTGAGCAGCAATTCAGGAGCTCTGTACCACCTAGTGACCACGTACTCAGTCATGAAATCTGTCTCTGAAGTTGTACGTGCAAGTCCAAAATCGCAGATTTTAAGGTCACAGTTAGCATTCAACAAGAGGTTGCTGGGCTTTAGATCCCGGTGGAGCACACTCGCTGAGTGAATGTACTTTAAGCCTCTAAGGATTTGGTAAAGAAAATACTGCATAGCATAATCAACACCAGATTTTTTGTCAGATTGTGTACTACAATTCCCCATGTTTTAAATAATTGTGAAAGAATATCCATTAAAAACACGGAAACTCAAACAATACATGACCAAACACCCTGACGATTTCATATTAACTCTGATAAGGTCTATTGATAGTAATTTCCCTAAACAAACCAAGAATATAAAATTTGTGTTGCATGGTAGTAGTTGAGTTTATAATGAAAAAAATATACAGGTAAAAAAGTTAACATAGTTAAAGTATATAGAGGCTATGTTAACAGTCCAGAATGGGCCATGAATATCTTAACAATTCTGGGTGCTCGTTGCAAATAGAACATGAAGAATCTACGAGTAAATGGAGACTGCCTTCTCAAGAAAGCTATTTCAACTTAATTAGAACAACTAATTTGGTTTCCCTAATTTTACTGGCTAAACGACTGAATAGTAGAAACAGTTATTGTAAAAGGACAAAGTAATTTAATTATCCATAAAAAAATTGGGAGTCAAAAGTGACACCTGGCAGTGCTCTTCTGATAAAGCTTGATTAGAGCGAATGATTTGATGGAGATCAGTATCCATTAACTCGTATGAAATGTACACATCATTAAATGTCTCTCTCACAGGTGGTGGTATTATATCTCTTATTGCAACAATCTGCATTAAAAATCACCAGCAATATTAGGAAAATATTAAACAGCAAAATATTATATAAAAAGGTGTTTTGATCAATCTTGCATGAAAAATTCTTGGTTTTGAACTCGACAGCTACCACGCTTCACATGTGCATGCCTTTTAGTAGACTTCTAAATATCTCATTTTAGGAGGATAAATGGTTCCACAGTTTTGACAAATCAGAAATCAAGAAATAAACTGTCCAAGGAAAGGCTCTTTCTTTACTAAGAAACTGCTTAGGATTCAAATAGAAAGACAGAAACTATTGTTGAATGAGTTTTTTTTTTTTAAAAAAGGTGTATACTGATTTATTTAATTATAATACCACTAGTATTATCAATTAACAAATGAATAGCTATTAGATAAGGAAAATGTAAGTCTTTGTTAAATAACAACATACAATTATTAGTATGAATAACTATTAGATAATGACAAATAATCCTTCAAAAGTAACAACGTATATTTAGTGTCTCATTTGATGCAACATCCAAAGTAAAGAGTAAACACAAAAGATAAATTGCATCTATATTCTTTTTACAACATCAATCCATTTATCATTAAAAGGGCTGTGATATTAGGCTAACTAATAAAATTGACCATCGTTTCAGTTCTCCAACAAAGCTACGGGCTCTTTACAAATGCCACATACGAATTTTGAAGCTTTTGGCATTTTATGGATAAAAAAGAGGATCTCCTAGCAATTACATAACGGTAACCAAGCAGTGGTACTACCAGTGGCAGACCCAAGAAGGGTCAGGAGTTAATATTCTGTGCCTACCCCCGATCAAAATCCTGGATCCGCCCCTGGGTACTACACAATATGAAAGTTTGCGCAAGTATGAGGGGTAAGAGGGGGGGGGAGAGAGAGAGAGAGAGAGATAGAGAGCTAACATTTTCATGGTCCATGTGGCGAAGGAGCTTAATTTCGCGAAGAGTCCTCTTGGCATCGATCTTGTTGTCAAATGCATTTGCTATTTTTTTAATGGCAACTTGCTCTCCCGTCTCTGAGTTTAAAGCCGAGCTGATCACAATTTAATTTGTACCAGTTCCACGAAATAAAAAAGTGTTAAGGCAGAAGCAGAATGCAGGTAATAATTCAAAGCCTCCATAAAGGGCACATAAGAAATAAGTAAAAATAGTTCAAAATGATCTATCACCTGAAAGGAATGGCTTTTAATTATGATAAGCAAAATGTATAATTGAATTCCAGAGATGAGGTCATTATAAGAAGAGGTCAAATAAACACTACTCTAGTTTAACCTCAAACAAAGAATAAATTAACAGACTTAAAATTAATGCTGCAGTTAAGAGTCAGTCTGATGTGACCTTAAAATAACAAGTAAATGCATAGTTCTAGCCTAAGTTGAAAGTCAAGAATGAGTCAAACATATAGAATCAGAGATTTATAATAGTCTACAAATAACAGAGAATCATAAGCAATACAAAGTTGTTATTTTCATTATTCAATTAACTTTAAGATTCAGATGGTATAGAAACAATATTAAATGTGGAGTAGAATGGCTAAAGAACTGAATTTGAGATTTCAGTAACTAACTTTTCCATTTTTAACCTTAGCGAGTAGTCAAGAACCACAACAAACAAATACCAGACCATCATAAAGAGGTTGTAATTAGTAGAGAAAAGTACTAAAAGTTACA
The DNA here is from genome assembly GCA_025461045.1 of Carex parvula. Lineage (NCBI taxonomy): Eukaryota > Viridiplantae > Streptophyta > Magnoliopsida > Poales > Cyperaceae > Carex > Carex parvula. The sequence goes on from JAJGRW010000143.1 coordinate 406,398, forward strand.
CATTTTATAAACAGCTATCTTAGTCAAATCTTAATCAAAGATGCAGATACATCATAAATCATAATAGCTAAGATAACTAACTTTGTCTCTAGTTTTTAAGGAAACAGTAGATCCATTTCCCCTCTGGAAACTGAATCAAACCTAAATTCGTTGCAGAGAAAAAGGAAATCACAAAGGATCTAATGAGGGATAACATATAAAATACGATAATTACGCCAAAATGGAAGCAAAACCAACAAAATATATCTCGTTCCCTATGAACAACTAATCTCATTAAAAAAAAAATCGAAACGACCACTGATCCAAAATATTCAGAGGGAAAAAAAGGACGGAGAAGAGAGAAATAGTACCAAACAATTCCATAAGCGCCTTTCCCGATGGGGAGAATTGGAGGTCGATACTTGGCGGAAACCTCAAAAATGTTGCCAAAGATGTTGTATTGAATGAATTTCCCGCCATGGCTGAGTGTCGCCTGAATGTTGCTCTCTATTCCCGGCACCGCCGCAGCAGGTTGCTGCGGCGGCTGAGCTGGAAGCGCCCCCGCCTCCGCCATCTCCGCATCAGGCAGTCCACCTCCGGCATCCATACAGAAAGAAAGAGAGGTTGAAACCCTAGAGAGAGAAAATCGCGGAGAGGGATTGTAGTTGTGTGCTTTCTCTTTTCACACTTCTTTGCTTTTTTTTCTTTTTTTAATCTGCTATCCTGTTTTGTTTGTAGGAGGTGAAGCTGGGAATTCATTTCACCTGAGGTAACAAATATTTATGTTTAGATATCGTACCGTCCGATTAGAATCCACCTCGGACCGGTTTGACCGGATTGTGATCGGACGGTCTATATCTTCACAAAAATATTCTGTTACCTAAGGGGATATGGAGTCCCTGGACGGGTGCGCTGGATTTCCTGCAAGTGGAGATACAGGAATATCTCCCAAGTCTTAGTCGTCAGAGACTCAGAAGGTCAATTTTTGGATAAATTCGGCGAATCTTTTCTTCCTTGTCAATAAGTTGCAAAATTTTGAAATGTCCTTTTTTTTTTCTAAATTTAAATTAAGTATTTATTGAAGTACATGCATGCAAAAATGTAGCAACGCCAGACTATATTGTATAAATAAATTCCCCATTGTTAAGATGAACTCTGTATTTTGAAGGACAAAAGAATCCATTCTTTTCATCAGAATTGTTGGAAAATATGACAATTAGAATTTAAAAGAAAATGACATTTCTTGTCTTCTTTAGAAAACTTAGATATATTAGGGTCAAAGTTTCTCTATGCTTCGGCTAATTTAAAAATTATTTTGCAATCATATTTTTTTTTTCTTGTCTTGTTCGCAAAATAAAGCATACGGCTATTAAAATGGTTGTAAAATATGTTCAAAATATATTCAGTATAGAACTTATTTTGTTCACGGTGATGAGATTGCTACTTTGGAAAAATATATTCCAGCTGATATACCCAAAGAGAGATATAAATGTTTAAAACATAAATATACTAATCCGCATGAAATTTCGCAATTAATATGATTTACAGGGTTATATACGTAATATTTCCTACCAGACAAATATTTCACAGACGATTAGAAAGGAGAAACTGAATACGAATCCTCTGAGTTAACACAATTTTTTTGTTTATATATTAACCGTCTGATTTACATCCGCACGAATATTAGAAGCCCAGATTCTGATCGAACGGACTATAGCTAAACTCAAATGGTGCGTTAGTGAAGAGTATTCGGGCTGGCGGCCTTGCGCAGTTTGCGCTTGCCTGAGGTACAGGGTCGGTACGGGCCCCACAGGAGAGTGTGGACCACCGACGATTTCTCTCTCTTATTGCACTACCGATCTTATGAGGAAATTACGGCAATTTAGCGCGACGCGGAATTTCGTCTACCCGTTCCTTCTTAATATAATTATTCACTACACAAACCTCTTCATATTCGTCGTCACGAAAGATCCTAGACAAAGTTTGTAGAATATCGGAGAATAGAGGGGAGAGAGAAGATTCCACCGACTTTATTAAGCCGAATAAAGAGAGGGCAGCGTTAATCATTTTGTTTTTAATATCTACCTTGTTCAGTATCCTCTGTAGTATTCACAAATTTTAAAATCGGAACTATTAGAATTCAGACTAATCTGATTAAATTGTCATCTTTTTTAAGTTAGTGTTCTCCTCTCTCTCTCTCTCTTTTAAGTTAGTGTTCGATGACATGTTGGGATAAGGATAATAGACTTAATTCTCTAACATTCTCTCAATTTTATGAAATTAACTTTTTGTTGGGCTTAGAATATTAATTATTTGGGAAGCTTGAGCCCACTGAACCTGAAAATGCAATTCATTCATTAATTAATTGTTCAAGTTGCATTTGTGTCTCTTTCAATGCACATGATCGTCATTGTTTTTTTCTCTCTCGGTCCTAATGCCAACTATGTTTGACTATTCCTAAATAGGAATCCTACCGGCTCTTCAACTCTGGATTGTAATTTCTTTTATTCAATGAGTGGTAAATTGTATGACTAATGAGATGTAAATATTTTTTCAATCAACAAGTGTTTAAAAATATTAGTGAAATTCAATTTTAAAACTTTTAATATGATGAGACGTTGTCATTAATAGCGTTTCGCCGGTTTGAAACGCTATTTCATCTTTCTAGCAATGATATTAGTTAGTGTTTATGTCATGAATGGAAATATTTTTGATTTGAACAAATAGACTTATTCTGGTAACAGAGTTGTGCTTTTCTTAACGCTAAGAGAGTTCATTCATTAACAATTAACATTCCATTCAGTTGGGCTATCCAGTCTTCAGCTGAAAAAAGGGTACCTGCCGAAAAATGGCCAGTACTTAAATAAATAGAGTACCGGCTGAAAAATAACCGGTACTTAATAAATAAGGTACCGGCCATTTTTTGGCCAGTAGGATTATTTTTATTAATTACCAGCAAACCTGGATATAAGTCTCCAGTCTCCACAACTCTATCAAGTAAATAACTGTAGTATAAAAGAAGAGTAGCAAAAAACAGTTACCTATTTTTGCATCCTCAAAAGGAATCTCTGCTTCTTTTGAAGTTTCATATTGTTGGTCCATTTTGTTAGATCTATAATTAGTTTTTAAGGCTGTTCATCACCCAGGAAAAAAGGAAGTCGACAAATAGGTATTGCAAAGCCAAGGTCAGATATGGTTTACTATCAAATAGGTAAATGAATCTATATTTACTATCAAATACCATGCCTACGGGCTCTTAAAGCAGAAAAAAAGTTAAAGGAAAATCAAAAGAACCAAGGTCAGATATGGTTTAGGAAATCCTGAATCCTGACCTTTTTTCTGACTGGCTAATATGCTGACATCCTTTGTTTATGTCTCGGTATTTAGGGTTCTTGTAGGGGCCTCGGTGTAAATTTTCCACCACATTGTGTTATCCGGTTCGAATTGGTGGATATTTGAATTTGACACTTTGTTCTGGAAACCTGTGCTTGCTGGTACCAGTTGCTTAACTCTACTGGAAATCCATGGCCTTGAGCTCTCGGTATTTAGGGTTCTTGTAGGGGCCTCGGTGTAATTTTCCACCACATTGGGTTATCCGGTTCGAATTGGTGGATATTTGGATTTCACACTTTGTTCTGGAAACCTGTGCTTGCTGGTACCTGTTGCTTAACTCTACATGGAAATCCATGGCCTTGAGCTCACTTTTTGTGCACAACAAGAATAAATAGTCCATTCAGATGTAATAACACGTGTTTTCATAGGTTTTTTGTGTTAGAATTTCTACTCGACATGATAGAATTATTGGCCGAAAAATTCTGACAAATCAGGCATGACATGTTACTCATGTAACTTGGCAAATAAATTCATCGTTTGTTTCCCCTAACCCATTGTTTGATTCACATCCTCTCCCCATAACCGTGTCCAGTTAATATGTTCTGACCACAAAAGAGAACAGTTAAATTTATGCGAAATAACCCAATAGTTTTGCTGCTTTTGCAAGGGAGTCCTGGCATCTGTATTTATTGCAACATAAACCCAGCACTGTCAGGTTCTTCATAAAAAAACACCTGACATTTTTCGAATTCCTAAGGTTAAGTCAAGCACAAATGACTAAAAATGTCCTTCACAGCTCCTACCTACTTCTCTTTGCTGTTTTAGGATCAATTATATAAACTCAGCAGCCGAGCAAACTAAATGGTCTCAAACAAAGGGTCTTTATGACATGCCATTTTGTGTGGTAATGATATAAGCTGGTACCAGCGCTGCAATGCCCAAATAACATGATTCTCCCAAAAGAGCCAACACAATCCCAAACCATATGCTAATGTCTTTGCAAGGTCCATTACTTGCTGGTACATATTTTCTACCTGTACAAAATTGGGTAGCAATGCAATACCTAAAACCATTACTTGCAAGCACATTTCTCATCAAAATCAGAACAACAAAAAGCAAAAAAAGGTTATTTTTCAAATAAACAAACATATAAAATTGCCACATTTTTACTAGTTTTACTTGATAGATCCCACATGGAACAATATACAGCATTAATAAGTAAATTCTCATGAAATGAACAGATGTCTGCCTCTATTTGGTATGGCCCTATTTCTACGTACCATTGCCTTTCATTGATTGTTAAGGTATCTATTTACAAATATTTTATTATTTATATTTTGTAAACTTAACCTATTATACAAGCCTTCTTCCCAACTTAAGGGAAAATATAAACAAACACGGTTGTGGTCCTTGCATGGTCTCGTGTCAGCATATTAAAATTTATGTTTTGAATGGGGAAGCTTTCAGAATACCTGAAAATAGGCATAAAATATAAATTCAAAAGTACGATTAAAATAAACAGATATTAGATTTCCACAGATCAGAAAAAGAGGTCTGTTACATTTTCAAGCCGGGAACAGTAAGGTACGAGGTACCAGCTAATCCTAGATATGGTACCAAATCTAGCAAAACTAAACTCTCCATTGTAGGAAATTTTGTAAAGAAAAATAATATTTTTATTTTAATACCTCAAGTGACACAATAATAATCCCATAAACCATATGACTTTATGGATTGCAGAAGGTTATAGATGAGCAAAAATGGATGTACGATATTCGTGCTGCTTTATGCTATCTGCCACATGAGAAATTATGCTGGCGCCTGCGTTGTGCAGCCACTCAGATTTCACCTAATTAAAATGATAACTTAGCTTAAAGTAAAATATAAATAAATGTGAATGTTAAAGATAACCAGGCATTCAAACAAACCCATGTGTTGACATGTGTAGGGTACTTTGGTCATTTAATTAATCCGACACTCACAATGCTACCTCCTTGTCCAAATTTAGTGTACTGTCAGGGGCTATTACATAAATAAGAAAACATAACAAAAAAAGAAAAGAAAAAAATATTCAAGAGGCTAAGTGGATGCAACTAACAAGAATGACGGGATAACTTTGTAACCTACACAGCTACGTAGCTAACTAATAGGAATATTTTTTGAGTTGATAGTTTTCCTCTTTTAAGGGCAAACCCAATACTGAGTGGTTAAAAGCATAAACAAAAGATAGAAAAGTAATGCATATACATGGATGTTGTTGTGTGCCAAGAACGGCCACTGTGCGGCATGAAAGCTGACATCCACTTTTTTCCAGCTAACTCTTTGCAAACCCCGTATCATCTCCTCTATTTACATTCATAAAGTGTTAGCTCCTTGAATCTCAATGATATAAACTTATAAACACTAAACAGTAAAACTAGAACTAAGAACCACAGCATGAAATTTGCCATAAAATGAGGATTGGACTTCAGTAACTGAAAGTCTGAAACAGTGACAGTAAAATTTCTTTATGCAAGGTGAAGCCAATTTTTGCAACTCGAACCCAGAAATATTAATTTGTAATTTTGTCCATTAAATTTTGTAATTTTTGTATATATCAATACTTTTCAACCCCCTTACAAATGAAATTACACTACATTAGATTTTTCAGCCCCCAATCTCAATTTTCTAGTTCCACTCATGCCCAGAAATATTAATATTGCAGGGCTTGATTTTAGTTCACTTTGGGCTTAAGAAAAAAGGCAACTCATTAGAGAGTATATATCTTTCCATCACCTTAAAGTTTGTGTTAACTTTGCATCTATTAGAATATTTGAGTTTAATTTGCCAAATCTCAAGTAAAACATGCTTATGTTTCCTTCTAATACCTTCCATTATGTGATGGTACTGATCAGTGTTTTGAGGAGTTGGTGCTTCCTGAGCAGCTTTCTTGGCCATGGCTGCCTCAGAAGGGAACTGGGGCCCGTCAGATGATACCGCAGGGCGGTGCTCCACACCTACAATGTGCTTATATCCATCCAAACACTGTGTCGAGGGCTGTCAAAAAAATAAATGCTAATTTCATACATGCTCTTATAAAATTCATAATTTAAAATTTTATTAAGTGCACATCTACACTCGAAGAATGCCTATAACGTACTTTCTTGTTGTTTTTCTTGTACAAACATTAATAAGCAACTAAGTGTACGTGCAGTGTATTTAAAACATACATAGTAAGATTTTGGGTTGAAATAATATTTTTTAACGTCTACAATTTATTTATACATCAGGTGATTTACCAAACTTTTTTATTTTATTGAATGTTCCTTTCTTCAAAGTTCAAATACATGAATAATAGTAATTTTTGAACACCGTGTTGAGGGCTGTCAAAAAATAATTGCTAATGTCATACGTGCTCTTACAAAATTCATAATTTAAAATTTCATAAGTGCACATCTAAACTCGAAGAATGCCTATAACCTACTTTCTTGTTCTTTATTCCTTGTACATGCTTAATAAGCAACTAAGTGTCCGTGCGGTGTAATTAAAATGGGTCATGGTAAGATTTTGGGTAAAAAAATATTTTTTAAGCGTCTACAATTTATACATATATCAGATGATTTACTAAACTTTTTATTTTATCGAATGTTCCTTCTTCAGATACATGAATAATAGTAAATTTGTGAGTTATGTACCTTAAGCTCTGTCTCTCTTCTAATAGAAGAGGTACGCCAGCCAACCATGTCTGGTATTAAGCTTAAGAAAACAGGTGCTAAAAGGTGGTTTAAACAGTTTAAATTTCTTATTATAAAAAAAAAACTGTTGAAATCTGAAACAATTCTTTCAATATTTAAAGACCAATACCGCATGGCATTTAAAGAAAAAGGCACTAATGTTGGAAAGGATACGGTCATATAAAACATTTGCATACACTGTCCGATTCTTAAAAGCAGCAAGAGCAGAACTGCAAAATGAAAAAAAGGTGTAAATAAACTAAAACTATCAGAAGAAAGTGGTAATATTAAAAAAATAAATCAATAGTGCATGAGGTCACTTCTTTAGTCTACTTAATGGTAATTTGTAAGGATTATCTCAACTTTTGTTGAGGGATTATATTTTTCTTACTAGCCAAAGATGCATTACACCACTAAAATGGTGCTTTTTATGAACCACATTCTATAGGGGTACCACAATGTTAATTAGCTTTTTATGAGATTTTGCCTCTTTCTTCTTCTTTCTTTACATATTATGAAAAGACAAAGATCAGCTAAGCAAAAATCAATGTAAAACAAATACTTGAGTGAGGCTATGGTACTATGCATAGCACGGATTGGTCCGTACTATGGATCAATATCTCCGTTTTTAAGTCCAAACAGTCAATCTGAACCGTTCAACATGAGCCCCATATGAAAATGTACGTGTTGATCAAATTTTACATTTCTTATAAATTTTTTACTATTTTTTTAGATAGGTAGAAAAATCACTTGATCTAAAAGTCCTAGACCATTCAAAAGAAGTGATTTTCTACTTATCTAAAAAAATAGTAAAAATATTCTACAAATGTGTGATAGTACATTTTCATATGGAGATCATGCTGAATGGTTCATATCGACTATACGAACTTTGAAAACAAAGATACTGATCCATAGTACGGACCAATCCGTGCTATGCATAGTACCATAGCCTCACTCCAAATACTTTATAAGTCATACATGTATTCATTATCTTCACTATCAGATGCCATGCGCAAAAGAAGAGGCCGCTTGCTGGGTTTTCCGTCTGTCAGAAACAGCTGACGGCCAGTTTGACCAACAAGTAGAGGAGCCAAAGGAGCCGCCAGTTTTTCCAACATTTCTAAACCAAGTAGGAATGGAAGCTGACAATTCAAGATATTTAAAGCAGCGAGGTTAAGGAATTTATATGTATAGCACCAGGAGAGGAGCAAGGCTTTCAAGCTATGGGGGTCAATCATATAAAATTTTCATGCTGCGTATGGGGTTCAATTTTACAGTACCATAGCATTTTACTCTAAACTATATAGAAAATCATGCATAAGTACAAAAAATTGAAAATAAATGGGGGTCAATCGACCCCCATTCACTATACATGGATCCGCCTCTGTATAGCACAAATGACAATCCCCATCATCGTAATCAATTCAAGGATCTTTTGGTTATTTCTAAATAACACCAGACAGTTAAATGAAAGTTAAGCTTACAGAGAAATTGACTTAATTGCCCTGAGGTTTTCATACTGGCTCAAACAGATGCATAATCTAAACCCAAAAATTAAACTTCTTTGTTTGAATTTTCGATTACTTTGAACTAAAACCAAACAGCCAGTAATGAACTATTCCTTTTTATTACATGAATGTGTAAAGATTGGTTAAATTTGCAAATATATCATAGAAATGAAGGGTCAATTGCAAATACAAATTTTGCAACTGGTACTAGTTGTCTCTTAAAAGCAGTCTGTAAAACCAAACAGTACACTATTACAGATAAGGTAAACATAAAAGTGTTACATTCGTGTATGATGCAACCAGAATGTTCAGTTAATTCCCAAAAATATTTTGGTGCACATGCAAATAATACCCAATTTTCAAAACTCTAAGATGTTGATCCCAGGAGATAATGACTACATTGCCCCCCGACTTTTCAGCTACTTCATGCATAAAAGTCCGAATAAAATCCGCTTGGCTTCATTTTGCTCAATTTGGTTATTTTAAAAGAAAAATGACCACAACAGCCAGTGGAAAATTGAAAACAATTGACAACCATGTGCACAATACCAAGCTGTTTGGGCCTTGGGGTTATTATTTGAAAATATTCAAACAGTGACAGTGTAGTATGCTCTTACCCAACAAAATACCCAATCCGAAAAAAAAAATTAACTCCAAACTGAGAAAAAGCAAAAAAGAAAACAAGAGACTGAGGGAAGATATGTGCAACAACTGCTACTTACAGTACAGCAACATGGTAAACATATATCCATACCTGTTTATTCCCTCTAACTCCAAGATGTGGTGTGGCAAGGGTAATGAAATTGATAGGCTCCAATCCTGCAATTAGGCCGGAACTTGATGTAACTTCTTTTGAATCATCTGTTTTTGTGTTTTGCGAAGTAACATTTATGCCCATGGTGAGGTCATCTGAGGAATACATCACAGCAATTGCGTATCTTGTGAACATGCCACCAAGAGAGTGTGCAAGGAAAGATATTTTGGTCAATCCATAGTTCTCTTCAACTACATTTTCTACCTGATTATACACAGAAGAAGAAAATGGTAAATAAGAATACATTAAGTACATCATCGAGTAATCTTTTTTGGCTATAAATTCATTGAAATCCACCCAGAAAATAAACATAAAATTTGTTGTTACTTTTTAGGTTAAATGATCTTCTTTCTTAAACAATCAGAATATAGAAAAATAAATAAAATTTAGAAAAGTATTCTATATATATAAAATCGGTCTCATACTTCAGCTGCTAATCGCCTTCCCGCGACATCTATCCCTTCAAACGTTTTGATGAAGCTATTTGCAGAGCTAACTGGCAAAATAAAAGCAGAATAACAAATTATGAAAATAATACTATCCTGATATATTAGCAGAAACTAACAAATAACACAATTATCCTACTCCTAAGCTATTGAATTTTTTTTAATGCCTAAGGGCTTTTTCTCAAAAAAGAAAATATATATATTTTAAGACTTCAATAATCCCTCCCTCCCTTCCCTCACCCCCACACAAATTTTATATCTCAATAACCCCATTCAGACTTTCAAAACATTAAATTAAATAACCCCAGTGCTGAGTTTAACCATTACAACAAGCTGCCCCAATTATTTCGAAAGGTGAGGACGATGGAGGCGATTGTGATAAATGATTGCAAATCTTTCTGTCTGTCCGCACAAATTGATTGAATGGAGTATGAATTGCTCAACTGAGGCACTTATTGACGCACTTTTTCTTTCACTTTTCTATGGCAAAGCAACTTGAGGCTTAATTGCACAAATCATGAGAGATGGATAGGGCTGACTTTTGGTTGTAAAAATGGAGCAAATCCAAATTTATATTCTTGTCGAATAACAGTTAAAATGTAAATTGAATTCATACCATATATTAAGAAATTGGCGCCGAGGCGTCTTTTGAGCTCTGCTTCAGCATATATCCAGTCCTTTGGACTAAACAATAACAAAAAAAGAGAGCATTAAAAAGAAACTTGTTACTTTTCTATTATGCATTTAGATGTCAAGAACTATACCTGGCTAAGATGCCATGAACAAGTACAAGGAGGTGATCAGGTCTTTTATCTCCACTGGAGAAGCCACTGGATGAGGTGGCACTCCCCTGAGTAGGATTCGACATAATCTGATCCAAAGCGTAATTGATGTTATTTCGGACAGATTTAAATACTGAAAATAAAAATGTCTGACAGGAGCAAAATGGTCAGATCAATTTCATTGGATGAACAATTGCAAGTTTGCAACTATGTACGAGTTTCTAGAATCAGCAATTCAAGTTGACATCTTTTTAAAAATTGTAAATTATACTAGAAGTCGGGACAGTATATATCGTGGCAAAAAGCCCCTGTCACTTTAAAATAAGAAAATGAAAAATTCACCTTTTGGAAAAGGACTCGCAAAACAATACGCCGAAAACTTCAATCAATGAAACCTCGATCAAGCTCTAAAACCAAACTATTTGAATCCACGAATCCACAATTCGCGTCCAAACTAATGGGTAACCGCAGTTGTCGAACCTAATTGTCAAGCATGAAAATGGATGTCAAAATGACCTGAGCAGTTGCGGGAAGAGAAAGGAGCTCCGAGAAAACCGGAGAGAGAGAGAGACGAGATCGCGGGGGAACGGCAGAAGTGCGGCGGGGCAAAACGGTAATTGCGCCTTTTAGAGAGAAAGCGAGAGATGGCGTGCAGATGGCGCGCAACACGCCATACAAGACGAAAACCCTTGACCAAAACAGTAAATTTAAATTTAAATTTTATTATCTTCCACCTAAAATAGTACCATCTTGAAAATAATAACTGCTTATTTTTTTGCTTCCTAAATTGGGCGTCTGAGCATGGATTTTTGGAATTCGTTTCGCCTAAGGAAACTCAAATTTTGTGTTTAGATCAGGACCATTCGATCTGTTTTGGCTCGAGCATTCCACTTTAGACCGGATTAACTGGATTCAGATCGGACGATCCGGATCTCAACTCAAAATTTTAGTTTCTTTAGAGAATGTGGATTCGTATTTTTGCGTGTGACGTCACGACGGTTGGAGAAATGTTACCGTGCGCCAAACGTTTAATTCAGTTTCTCTTTTCTTTTGCGTCCGCCATCATGGGTGAAATCGTCGTCACGTTAATAAAATTTATAATCAGATTTGCTATTAATTCAGATTACAAGTGCATAATTCTATCGAGTAGTATAATCGAGTGTCAATCAGTAGAAAATAAGATTTTAAAATTTTAAGCGATTCAATCATAATCTTTTAGAAAGCTAGATAAAATCTAAAATTCAAGAGTTATTATTTTTTATCTTTATATTTGACGAAAATTAAAAGTAAATAAAATAAATATAATAGAGATATGAATTCCTAGAATTTTGGCATACCGTTGTTACTTAAATCTGCTTTGGTTTCTACTTTATTTGATGTTGGTTTTCAGTTGTTGTATGAGAATTTCTAATTCAATTTAGTGACTGCCGCTTTCGTTTAACAATCACCCTACCAATCAAGAGATCTCGTTAAGTCTTGTCTCAATTGGTGGAAGGAGCTTGATGAGTCCAAAGTGAACTACTACTTTTAAAGATTTATAAATCCTAATTTCCACTTAAAAATGCAAAAAAACGTATAATATGTTTTATTCGTGAATAAAATGCAAATCACGAATTATTCGCGAAAAAAACACGAAATTTTTTTATTAATTTTTTTAATTTTTTTGGCTTTTTTTTTAGTATTTTTTCTTCCTTATTGTACCGAATTATTTCTGAATTATATCTGAATTATACCTTAATCACAAATTTTTTACTCCGCCGTACCGAATCCGAACTATTCATTTATAGCCCGAGGCCCATAATGCAGTTCAGTCCAAAACAGTAAATCTACTGGATTACATAGAATAAGATAAGTTGCTTTTTTAAGTTCAGATTCACTGCTCCCTCTTTTTCTTTTTCTTTTTGTTTTTTTTGCTAGATAAGGATAAGCTGCTTTTTAGTTCAGATTCACTGTTCCCTCCTTTTCTTTTTGTAATTTTTTAAATTATTTTCCCTTTTGGTACAGCACCAGTAGCCGACATTTTTATTAATATCCAAAGTTTAATACAAATTATTAATTATGCCCAGACTTTCAAACTTTCGCTAAAAATACCCAAACCGGCCAGAAAATGGCCGGTTTACTCCCCCCCTATACAGGCCATTTTCTGGCCGGTTTACTCTTTTTTTTTTTTTTTAACCCCTGCATTATTCAACTTCTAGATATTAATAAAAATGTCGGGTATTAGTCCATAGAAAAATTTGCCATAAAACAATATAGCACATATACTCTTATAACTACATGATATACGGCATTCTATAATTTACGACTTACGATTTATAATCGAATTTTTTTTCAAAATAATTTATAACATGATACGTTTCGAAAATAAAATGATAGATAAAGAGTGAATTTTGACTTAATTGCATTATTTTCATATTTTATTTATTTTTACAAAATTTCAGCCTTTTTTTTTTGTTAATTACAACTAAGGCGTGATCACATTTTCATATTCGAACTTTTGCAACCCCAGATGATGGTTTTCTGACTAAGCTCAAACTTTTGAAACCCCATATGATGGTTTTCAAACTTTTTATTCAACTTTGGATATTAATAAAAATGTCGGTTTAATCTTGATGAGTTTATTTTTGCTGTTTAACATACTTTTCTGTTTATTTTTTATGTTGTGCTACTATTTTAATGTTGTAATATTTTCTGTTTAGCATTATCATGATAATTTTTTTTATCTGTAAAATATAAAAATAGTACTATAAAAGCACACATACACAAGAATCAAAATATAGGATAATCCAAATATACCAAACATAAATAGTATATCAAATATAAATAGTACAAAACTAGTAAAAATACAACTAAAACGGAGATGGGGAATATCGCTGAGGCGGTACTCCGGCGTTCGCCCGGCGCCAGCGCGGCCAGGCTCCGTCTCTCTCGGGCTCATCTGGGGCATCGGCAGACCTGAGTATCTGATCGGCGGTATCCCATATGGCATCACCCATAGGGACTGTCGGTACTGGCGGAGGTGTACTAAAGATAGATGCGGCGAACTCAGTCCCAAAGGCAGGCTGAGTATGAGACCCGCTACCACTCGCCTCTCCATCATGCGGCATCTCTGTGCCATATCGGGGTACCCTCGGTGCCGAGCTGAACTCATCATCCAATATCCCGTAGTCCTGGAGACTGTATGAGAGGGACTCCATATCAGAAGTATCGAACCCCGCAGGTGGTGGCTGTGACGGCATCTCTGCCGGACCCTGCAATCAGACACATAAATTATTAAATTTGATCTGAATGAAGAAATTTATTAAAACCTGACAGATACTGAAGTATGACATACATGAGGCTGCACCGGACGTCCATGCTCGTCGTACCATGCCGTCCACGCAACGTTGGACAATACCCAATCATGGTAGTCCCACTCTGGATGCGAATCGGGAGAAGGTGGAAACTCATGTCCAATAATCGGTTCCGGGTCAGGCTCGATCGGATTTATCTCACGCCAGTTGATGTTCTCTCCGGCGTCTCGCAGCATCGTGATGATCTTCCCACCGTGCCCGGCATCCTCAACCGCATTTGCATTTTTCTTGAGGATGCAGTACCCAAGATATCGCCAGTTCTTCTTGCCCATCGTGGAGATCCCATGAGCGCACTCCTTGATCCCCGCCAAAAGCTGAAACAAAATTGTCATGTCAGATCAAACCTTGATGAACTGTTAAGTTAGAGAAAAACTATGTAGTTTTAGGTGACTTACATTGCGAGCGAAAGAACGGCCATTAGGATGGTAACCATCATCAGTCTGGATCATGTCGCGGAGATGGGCACCGTAATCGCCCCGCAGATAGACACTGGCCATGCAGATCTGCATGTACCAAGTATCGTACCTCAACTGGGGATCTTCCTGGGACTGCAGAATCGGATCTGGCTCGTGATAGAAGTCCAGATACTGAGGATCCTGGGCTGTCCCGCAGTATGCATCAAAATAGGTGCTCCAGTCCTTATCCAACCGCCCTCGGTGGTTCATCCTGTATGGAAGACATTAGTTGCAATACAAAACTATCAAATAATATAAGAAATTTGACAATAGACTACGACTTACCTGTGCAGGTCTCTGTGCGTGTGCATCGACAAAGATGGGTCTGCGGGAATAAATGCCGGTAGTCCAAACTGGCGGAGCACCCGATCTGGGTAGTGGTGCTCCACTGTCCAGAAGTGTATGAGTGGACCTCGGTAGAACCACATCGCCTGCTCCTGCTGGTCAATCACCGTGACCGGCAAGAGGTTCTCCAAGTAGAACCTCTCGTAGGGCGTCCACTCAACTAGAACGGATGGCAAACTCTGGATCTCTGACCGGACTGGCCTGATCCCAACGGTAGCACCGTGGGTCCGATTCTGGTAGTTGTGGCCACCGTGCCACTTCTTGCCGTATGCCGGGCATCTCTACATACTCGGCTCTCCCCATTGCGGCGCCTCATTGGGGATAGGACGACCCACCGGTAGCTGTGACCACGACCAGTGCTGAAACAGGAGCACCGGCCCGTACATCTGCTTCACATTCGGTTGCATTTTCAAGAACATTAGACGTCAGTGTATTTTTATGGATTGATTGATTAAATAATTTACACTAAATTAAGAGTTGGTGACTTACCTCACTACTACGGCACAGGTGGGAATACAGATACGCCAGGACAGCTCCACCCCAGTTGTACCGCTCCGGTTGCTCAAGGTCTCGCAGCAGCGGTAGATACATCATCGGCATATGGTCACCGCTGGAATCAGGAAACATGACAGAACCAAAAAGGTCCATCACGTAGCCCCGTGTATATCTGCAATACAAAACATATAAAAATTCTAATATCATCCTCGTATTATAAATTGATTAATAGAAACAAGTTATAAAATTTACCTCTGAATCTCCTGCGCGGTGGAATCTGCCGAGAGACCTGTGCTGAAGTGCTGTCGTAACCTCATCATCCGTAAATGAAATTTGGACCTCCCATGGTCCCCAATAATATAGGCCGGATCAGCTCCCAACAACTCATCGACATCACCTACGAATCTGGTGCTGTCAGAGACGCCGCAGACGGGTGTGCCACGGATAGGCAAACCCCAAAGAGCACTCACATCCTGGAGAGTCACCGTCATCTCTCCGAATGGCATGTGAAACGTGTGCGTCTCGGGACGCCATCGCTCCACCAGTCCAGTGATGAGAGAAGCATTGATGATGCTTTTCTCTGTCCGCACGATGTCCACAACCTGGTAGAGACCCTGGCTGATGAGGTACGGGGCCATCATATCGTAATACTGCATGTGAGGACACCGCAACTTCACATCTAACATACCCGTTTCCTGCGTTGAAAAATGTATTCCGCATGGTGATAACATAATAAAATTTAAACCCAACAAAATTTAAAGAAAATCTAAGAAAAGGAACGTAAGAGAAGCTAGTGAGACTCGGTGCTCGCTGTGGGGAATCCACATGAGAGGACTGATGTGCTCCGTGCTACTGGTACTGATCGGCTCGTCCACTACTGGCCGTGCTCTAGGCATCCTGATGTCTAAAATAACCTAATTTCGGTAAAATTACGCTTAATTAGCCTAATTATGGTAAAAAAGGCCAAAATAACCTAAATATTGGTCAACCGTGCTAATTTCGGTCAAATGACGCTTAATTAGCCTAATTATGGTAAAAAGGGCCAAAATACCCTAAATATTGGTCAATTGTGCTAATTTCGGTAAAATTACGCTTAATTAGCCTAATTATGGTAAAAAAAGACCAAAATACCCTAAATATTGGTCAATCGTGCTAATTACACTAAATTAAGCTTAATTAGCCTAATTATGGTAAAAAAGGCCAAAATAACCTAAATATTGGTCAACCGTGCTAATTTCGGTCAAATGACGCTTAATTAGCCTAATTATGGTAAAAATGGCCAAAATAACCTAAATATTGGTCAACCGTGCTAATTTCGGTCAAATGACGCTTAATTAGCCTAATTATGGTAAAAAGGGCCAAAATAACCTAAATATTGGTCAACCGTGCTAATTTCGGTCAAATGACGCTTAATTAGCCTAATTATGGTAAAAAAGACCAAAATACCCTAAATATTGGTCAATTGTGCTAATTTCGGTAAAATTACGCTTAATTAGCCTAATTATGGTAAAAAAGACCAAAATACCCTAAATATTGGTCAATCGTGCTAATTATACTAAATTAAGCTTAATTAGTCTAATTATGGTAAAAATGCCAAAATACTATAAACATTGGTCAACTGTGCTAATTTCGGTAAAATTAAGCTTAATTAGCAAAATTATGGTAAAAAGGGCCAAAATACCCTAAATATTGGTCAACCGTGCTAATTTCGGTAAAATGACGCTAAATCAGCTTAATTCTGGTAAAAAGGACCAAAATACACTAAATATTGGTCAATTTAGCTAGTTACACTAAATTACAACAATATAATTTAAATTCTAACACCTAAATCCTAAACCCTAAAATAAATAAATTAAAAATTAAATTAGATAAAAAAAAAAATTTACCTCAAAGAAGAGAGAATTCGGTTGAGAGATGAGAGAATTGTGAGAGGAGAGAGAGAAAAAGGGGTATATATAGGGGTTTTTGCGGGTAAAAAAAAAAAAAAGAGTAAACCGGCCAGAAAATGGCCGGTTTAGGCGAGGAGTAAACCGGCAATTTTCTGGCCGGTTTGGGTATTTTTAGCGAAAGTTTTGAACTCTGGGCATAATTAATAATTTGTATTAAACTTTGGATATTAATAAAAATGTCGGCACCAGTAGCAATTGCTTTCAGGGAGTAAATGTAACATTTACATGGTCCAATTTTTCCTATTTTTTAACCAAACAGGAAGGAGATAGACAGATAGTGGCCACTGATTAGATAATTTAAGTCCAAAATGAGCTTAAAAGCAAAAAAGGTTTAGATGGTGTACTGTACTGTAGTACAATTCTGTTGAGGCCCATCTATCCAGTTAGGTAGATCTGATTCACATGTTTTTTACTTATTAATGGCAACCTAAAGAGATGGTGATTGGATTGGAATGAGGACAAAAAGATATCATTTCTTAATCAATTGTTTGACAAATGCTCCATTCTGTTTTTGTGACTCAGAGAGGATTAGATGTGTCCATTGTATGAGAATAACAATTATGAGTTAGAGCCTGCTCCAGTTGAGAGTACGCGGAGAGAGGGAAAGCGAAATTCACTGTGCGGAGTGGAGCGCGGTTCACCTGCTCCAAAAGAGATGAAAATGGAAGAGCGCATGGAACGCTACGTTAGTTTTGGTGAAATCCTTCACTCCCAAATCAGAGTAGAGACGAGGTGAAATTACATCGTTCACCTCTCTTCCCTTTCCATTAATGAGGTTTCACCTCCATTTTGTGGAGCACAGTCTTAATTTGGGTTGGAAATTAAGTCATCTAACAATTTCAAATTTCTGTATGTATTACAGAAGATTTCCTCACTTTATGAGTTTTGAACCCATGACCTCCTATATGAGAGGCATGTGTCTTTGCTACTACATCCAATGCAGGTTCTTAGTATTAACATGTCTTATTATATTATTTTCGTATTCCAATCATAACTCATACTCTTATCTCTGTTTTTAAAGTCCGAACAATCGATCCGAACAAGTTCAACGTGATTTTTATATTAAAATGTACTTGGAGACAAAATTTTATTATTTTCTAAAAAGAAATTATTGTTTTTTAAGATAGATACAAAATCACTGTTCTTTAAGAAGATTTTTGATATTTTGTACTGTCTAAAATCACACTGATTTAGTAATTTGTACTATTTAGAAAAATACTAAAAAAATGTAAAAGTGGTATGTAAACACATTTTAATATGGAGATCATGATTTAGATTGACTGTTTGAATTTTAAAAAATAAAAATAAGAATATGAAGTATGATTGGAGCATAAAAACAATGGAGCATTTTAATACTAATACCTTTTGTATTCATTTTAAAATATACACTCATTTCAATCGGAATGAACACCTAGTGTTACATATTTTATTTTTTTATTTTTTTATGAAAAGAAAGTAAACACTTTCTGCTTCATTGGCACACGGTATGCTATATGATGAAAGATCACATAAAAACTTCCTTTGTCATATCAGATTTATCGAGTGCGTATCCTCTGAGATATCTCAACCTTTGCGTGACCGACATCTCCGTGCCTATTTGGGGATAGCGTAGGGTGCCAGTATTATTTCGTGCAAATGTATTTGAACGGTTGCGATTTTCCAAAAAACACTCAAAGTTTGAGATATCTCAGAGGATGCGAATTCAGATTTATCTTCCTAGTAACCAGATTTTCTGTTATCTACATCACTGGAAAAGAGTCTGCTCAAGTGCAACTGACATCTCTGCCGCGAGGTCAATTTGGGTCCGATGCCCATCGGACTCAAAGTGAGTTCGATGACCGTCCGATATGCTTTAAGATTCGCGTCCGTAACTTTTGTGTATGCTTTAAATTCTTGCACACGAATTTTAAAGCAGATCGGACAAAGTCCAGACTAGATATTAATTGCTTTTCAGACTGAGACAGCATGGACAAGTATCCTCTCCAATACTGTAAAAGATTCCCTTCACTTTACGGTTTGAGATTAACTCTCAATCGCTTTGAAATTCGGGCTAGCGCAGGGACAATATTATTGGACTTTGAGATTTGTGCCAAGTTAAAAAGAACAGTCCATATCCAGTAATTGTAAAAGATTCTTTATTATGGTACTGGAGAGGATGTGAATTCTACTTCATATATGGTCCCGTATCTGTATTACGGTATCAATATCCGTATCGTATCGCCTGATACCTGTATCATGTTAAAATTATCGTATTGTCGTAATCTGTATCGTATCTGATATGATATTTGTACCCGTATCCATGCAACATAGGACAACATTGATGTGTTGATTTTCTTTTATCTGTAAGCATTTTTAAAAAAAATAGTTTAAATTTGTGATACTAAATATGAAAATTTTCAAAATCTAGCACAAATGTTGTGAGTGACAATGTTTCTATACTGAGATAAAACGAATTGACAACATTTCACTGTATTATTTATTTTTTTCACATAATTTTTGTTTTAGAGTTAGTATTCTCATGAGGTGAAACCTAGATAATGACAGCATTTTTCAATGATGAAAACAGCGTTTTTGTTTTATCAAAAAATTTGTTGATTTGATATTATATATTTTTATTTATTTATTTTTAAATGTTACAGAAAAAAATTGATTAACAGAGACTGCTCCTACTCATAGTAACAATATACACGAATAATTTTCGTGTTTTATTCGTTTTTTTATGTTTCCGAACTGAACTCCGAATAAAACGTGAATAACGAATTATTCGTGAAAAAAACGCGAAAAAAACACAAAAGAAATTTAATTTTTTTGGTGGGTTTATGGGTTTTTAGTTTTTTACTTCTTTATTGTACCAAATCATTTCCGAATTATACTCGAATTATACCTGAATCACAAATTGTTAACCCCACCGAACCGAACTCGAACTATCCGTTAATCACTATTAACAGAGTATCCATTAAAAGAGAGGTAACAGAGAAACCAGAGTAGCCTTTTGTAACATGCATGTAGCAGGACACCTGGCGTGAGCATATGGCCTGCGTATGTGGAAATTAGAGGTGGTGGAAATGATTTTCAATGTTTCATCATTTCATGGTTGTCGCTGTTATTATGACTTGTTTTTCTTCTAATTCTGCTTTTCTCCAGTTGGTAAAACTACTGGATCCTCAAGTCATGTTAATTAATCAACCAACTAGACTTAATTTAAGCGTATAGAGTACGTAGAAATAAATATTTTTTGTTGCCAAAAAAATGTTAACCAACTAATTTAAGCCGACAGAGTAGATGAAAATAAATTATTATGAAATCAGTTTTTACATCATTAAGTAGCTCAATTAATATATTTGTATAGGTTGATAATTTTGTAGAACAATAACTTCCACTATATTACACAAAGATAAAGATAAGTACAAAATTTTAGATAATCTACTGAGCAGACTATGCCTACCTATTCCCATTCCCTCACCCGCCATCTCTCTCCACATCCTCACCTCTGCTGAGCCAGCGTTTCCGTATCGAGCGTGGACTTTTTTTCTCTTATTCAACGATGGAAGAGAGAGTAGTCAAGTTACATCTAGGGTTCGGATCTGGTCGCTACTCCTTCACTCGTCTCGTTGTTCTTCCATCTCGCCTTGGGTTGTGCTGCTCGGGTAGCTTTTATCTTGTAGGCTATTATTGTTTTTGTTTTTGTTTTGTGTGATGAATAATGGTATGTGTTTTTTGTTGTTGCCGATGACAATGATGCCAAGTTGTTCGATTTATGTATAATCGGATTATTATTTATTTTCAAAGAAAATTTTATCTACTTCTAAACATTTCACATTAGTCACGCCAGTAATATTTTTACGTAGTTAACATTTTTACGACAATCTACAACTCATTAGTCACGTCAGTAATATTTTTACGTAGTTAAAAATCCTGGCTACGTCCGTAATACCGTCTACTTACCATACCTTTAAACTGTTGTTCGTTTTTCAAAGTATAATATCTTAAAAGGAATTTCTCCGGTGCATGATGACTGGAGGCATGAGATTTCAGTTCACCTAGTCTATATTCTGAATTTAGTTATTGTCTACTTTTCAAGAAAATTTTATCTACTCCTAAACAGTTCACAGTCTGAATTAGTTAATTTACAGCCGTCTACAACTCATTAATTATACTTGTAAATTTTTTAATTTTGATGATAAAAATTTCCTGACTACACAGGTGAAACCGTATACATACATATCTTTAAATTATTCTTCATTTTCCAAAGTATAATATCTAGGAAGAATTTCTCCGGTCCAAAAAAACCGGAGGCATGGGATTCAGTGCACCTAGTCTATCTTCTGGATAAGGTAAATAAATTGATTGGGTGTACAAGACAATCAACCTATCGCTTCTGGATAAGGACGTGATGAGATATATTGAGATTGGTTAGGAGCGCTGCTTCGAATCTCCAAGTTTAGAACATTTAATTTGACTTTTTTCGGAAAAAAAGAGTTCGCTCTCTAGGTTGTCTATTCTATCATTCTATGGAATTATTAGACTTATCATTAGACTATATATGTATTATCTATATGCTGTGATTATTGCTCTGTTTAACTTTAAATCACAATATTCACTTTTAACACCATTCAACCACGTGTCATACCCCATTAAAATTGGTTAAACTTTTTATTCAATATCACTTTCTCGTCTTTTCTACTGTAGCAATTATTCTTCCTTTTTATATTTCCAGCTATAGTCGCCGATCAGACATTTTTATTAATATCCAAAGTTAATTACAAATTAATAAATATACATACGTTAGCTGGTTATTTTAAAAATGCTCAAAGCGGCTATTTAATGGCCGGTCCCATTTTTTTCTCAACCGGCCATTAAATGGCTGTTTTCAATTTTTTTTTGTTTCAGACCCTATAAATATCCATCTTTCTCTCTCCTCCCTCTTACAACTCACTCAACTCACAGAAGAGAAACAAAAAGCGATTTCAGAGGCGATTTGAGACGATTTCTCAGGGGCCAAAAGGATGAACAATAGCAACCGAGGTAGATCGTCCTATCGTGGCCTAGCGAGATGAGGGTTAATTAGTGATCGAGATAAAAATGAGGGAAAAAAGAACAACTGTCAAGTATGCCGTGATAAAAAGAACTGTCAAGTATGTACAATGGAGGAATTTCTTAGACGGCCTATTCGGTATGAAATTTCAGACGATGACTTTGTGAAAAACCCCTACGGCTCTGGTTTGAAAAAGAAGAAGGTTGATCCAGAGTCTCCAACATCAGACGATGAGTTTGTTCCGTGTACTTATACTGGTAAGGCTAGCACTTCGTCTGTTATGACTGATCCAGATCTAGCAATATAGGACGAGGAGTTTGTTTCATGTACTTTCAAGGCTCGTTCTAAGTAGTAGTATTATTAGGGTTTAAAATTTGGATGCATTTGAGCTGAAGGCATTTTAGTTGGATGAATTAGGGTTGTAAAATTTTTGAGTTTATTTAGTGTCTATTTTGTAAATTTAATTCATCAATTCAGAGTTTATTTAGACTTAATGTATTGACATGCATGTAGACTTGATGTTTCTCTATATTTGAATATGGTAAAAAATAGTAAAGTTATAAAAACTTACATTCAACTAACTCATAACTTAGTCTTATTAAAGTCCACACAAATTGTAAATAAAATAGTTCTGAAAGTAGTATCTAAATAAATAAGTTCACAACATGCATCAAATGATAATAATTTAAATCACCTATTATTACTATGCCTAAAATTAAATCTGAGAAACCGATCAATTGCATAAGATGGCCTACCAGATGGCTCTGCTTGGCTTCCATATGCCCCTGCTTGGCTTCCAGATGCCCTTGTACGCCTACTAGTTGACCTCCTTGGTTGGCTTCTAGATGGCTCTCCTTGCACCTCAACCGCCTCTCCTCCTATGGCAATTGCCTCTCCCATTGCTTCTGCAAACATAGCAGATGTAGCTAAACGGCTTGCAGTTGTGCTTCACTGTGACCCTTGTGACCCATTTGCCTTTGTGATAACTCGCTCATTTTCTGTCGCATTTGCTGCGTTTCTGGCCTCTGCATTGCATTTGTTACTTAGTAAGTTGGTCTAAATTGAAAAGAAATATAATTTTTGATGAATGTTACATACCTCTTCGATTCCTGTCGGTAGTGGAACGGCGAGCCTGATGCCCCTTTCGCCTACCTTGCATTTCATCCATGGTCATTACATGACGGGTGTGTTTCCTCCTCCCCACCCTAATCCAGGCCTTGCTAGGAAGAATTCTAGGTTCATTACAAGTAGGACATTCTTCCATATTGCCAAAAGAAACAAACACCCCACTCCAAGTACTTTCAAGATAGTTCAGAGTATACCAGTCTGCAACAAATTGGTCCTCGCTCCAGTTTCGTTCATGATAAACCGCTAAGACATGAGCGCACATAATAGATGTTAATTGGATACCTCTGCATGTACATTCCATTTTGTTGCCAGGCCCCGTGTCACAATGTACTGGAACTCCCTATGAATGATGTCCATACTTTCATTAGCGCTGCGGGTCACTAGAACGTACTCATTTGGGAATGAAACTTGGTACTAATCTTCACTGTGCGTATAAGAGACCAAATGCATTTTCGCAGCTTTGGTCCACCGTTTTCTGATCTTTTGCAAAACCCTGTCGGAAAATAACTGATTTGCATCTCTTAGGTCCATTGCTCGCTTCCGCCACTCAACAAATCATTTGTTGCACTTGTAGAACGTATCCTCCACTATGGCAACCATAGGCATTCTACAGCTAACCCGAAAGACATTGCACTTGTAGAACGTATCCTCCACTATGGCAACCATAGGCATTCTACAGCTAACCCGAAAAACATTGTTGAGTGACTCGGAACCGTTTGTTGTCATGATACTAAATCGGTATCCTCCATCACATGTTTGGAAAATCTTCTCATAATTGGACGGCTCCATCACATCATTGGGACGTACTTTGCCCACCTTATTTAAAAATGCATTACACATTGAATTTAGCTGCACAAAAACAAAGAGGGGTTACATCATTTTCCTCATAGTCTTATAAAATAATTAAACGAAATGTTATAAATTAGACATACCACAGCAAACTCTTCGAACATCTCTTTCAACCTTCTTAGCTTCTTCTTCCTGGCTCCTTGTCTAAACCTCCATCTGAACCACTTGTCCTTTCCATAATTCTGGACCAGGTTGTCAACAACATGCTGCATACAAAACCTGTGCACAAAAACGTCTGGAGACCATCCGTATTATATATCAGTGCACATTTTATCCCCTTGTGCTGGTCTGATATAACACAGGCAAATTTATCAACTCCAAGCACTTCATTCCTCAACCACTCCAAGAAAAAACTCCAATTCTCACTATCCTCCTTCTGCACAATTACAAATGTAATAGGCAACAATTGGTTCTCGGCATCATACCGCAAGGTATCAAGAGCCTCCCCTCATACCGTCCAGACAAGAAACATGCATCTGTGCTGATCACAGGTCTCAAGTACTGGAACGTTGCAATGCATGGACCAAAAGCCCAGGTTACGGTCCTGAATTGAACAACATCTTCAATAAGCACTCTGTGTTTATCTCGTATCGGACATGTCAGAAATCGATACTTAGAGCTGGGATTTTTGTCACAGATTCAGCAAGCTGTATGAACCCTCCCAACTCCCAAATTGTCGGGCTATTGTAAGCTCACGATCCCTCCACAGTCGGTTGTATTTCTAGGTTACATTCCCATACCTCACCCTCACACAGTTTGTCACCCCTTGGATGCTCATACAGGGGTCATTCTTAATGTTGGTCTCAATGACATCGGCAATGATTGATGCCGTGAGACATTCGTCCTTGTATACTCAGACCTACATGTGTGATGTCTTGCCTCGTTATAACCCATGCATCTCCAGAACCTGTTGCTTTTCCCCTAAGTTCGTAATCACAACCGGGATCTTTGTTACTTTTCTTCATTCTAATCTCCTGATTCTTATCAATATAGTACTCTCTAATCTTCTTGATCAGCTCTTCTTTACTTTGAAAAAATTATTCTGGTGCTATCTCACCTTTGTACTCAATCCGTCTCCTATAGTAAGCAACACCTGCTTCTTGAAAAGAAGATATATCATTGAAGTCTGCGAACGGGTGCGTATCAATCTGGTCACTAAGTGGCATATTCTCATATTCTCTTCGAATGGGCACTGGACCATTTTCATCACAACCCTCTAGGTGATCAGAGTCTCAGTTTGTTCTCTCAAATTCATCCCCTGTTTGCATATCTTCCTCCGAAATTTCGTTAATATTTTCAAAATATGATCCAGTTTCATCGTCTAATGGTGCTAGTCTGGGGTAAGGTGATGGTGGCGGTAATGGTAAAGGCGCCACATGCACGGGTCTAGGTGGGGATCTTGTATAGGGTCGTGGACTGTATGTTTATAGGTCAGGTATGAATAAAGGAACCATGAGAGTGTATGGTTCTGGTTGTGTTGTATAACTGGGCGCAACTGAATTTTGGCCAGAACTTCCAACCCCTGACTCTATCGGAACTCTCTTGATGTAGATTTCTATGATAAAATTTTCAGTGGCCTTTAACTTCCCGTACATGCCTCTCAATGCAGCATCACTTAGTACTTTCACTATGGTATAGGTCAGGGGTGTTCCACCGTTCACTCGGGTTGCCATTCTAAGTTCCACCTTTTTGGGTTATAATCGGTGCATTCGTAAATCATGATTTTCAAGTCCCAAAGTGAGATATCATCGAGAATCATGAATGAATTAACTGGCTCTTTAGAGTAATAAATCTCATATGTATTAGTAAGAAACTTTCTACCACAGTGTAATGAAATCAAGGCCATGGCCAACAAACTATATTTTAGTAAATGATAAACAATTGTCAGGTTACTAATTTAAATGTATAGGCTGTTGAAAAAAAATTAAATAAAAAAATTACCTGAAAATCGCCTCAAATCGCTTCTGAAATCGTCTTCTCTTTCTCTCTCTCTTCCTCTCTTTCTCTTCTGTGAGTTACATGAGTTGTGAGAGGGAGTAGAGAGAAAGATGGATATTTATAGAGTCTGAAACAACAAAAGAAAAAAAATATTGAAAAAAGGGGACTGGCCATTAAATAGCCGGTTTGGACATTTTTATAAATACTCAGCTAACGTGAGTATATTTATTAATTTGTAATTAACTTTGGATATTAATAAAAAATGTCGGGTCGCCGATTACTATTTCTTTGCTAATATTGTTGCTTTGTAATTGCATGATTCATGATGTATGAAAATAAATTAACTAATGAAGCAATGCATATGAAATTCCAAAGTAGTTTTAACAAAAAGAGAAGTTCTTTGGACACTAAAATTAGAAAGAAAAATGAATCAGATTTTTGTCCTTGAATTTTTCAATAAAGATCAAACTGTTAAAAGAGAGAAGAGAACTAACAGATTTTTTTTTTGAAAAACCATAATTAAAAAAAGACAATATAAAGAACCAACTTGATTATTTTTTTTTATAAAAACCATAAGTACCGAATAGGCTATTCGGTACCTCATTTACATTTAAACAGTACCGAATAGCCTATTCGGTACCACCCAATTTTACTCTTTTACATGACAGAAACTATGAAAAAATCGTGAAACTGGGAGGTACCGAATAGGCTATTCGATATCTCTTGAAAGTAGATGAGAGGTACTGAATAGCCTATTCAGTACTTGTGGTTTTTGTAAAAAAAATCAATGAAATTGGATTCTAAATTTACTTTTTCTAATTATGGTTTTTAAACAAAATCGAACTAACATAAACAATACATAAATAATTCACAATTTAGTTCGAATAAAGAGAGAAGTTACTTAAAGAGTGAGCCTATGGTGCTATGCATAGCACGGATGGGGTCCGTGCTACGGCCAAAAATTTGACTTTTTAAAATTCTAATGGTCGATCCAACCGTTCAATGTGATAACCATATGAATATGTACTTGCAAACTAAATTTATATTTTTTCGAATTTTTTTACTATTTTTTTAGATAGGTAGAAAAATCAGTGTTTTCTGAAAATTCTGGACCATCAAAATTCTACCTATCTAAAAAAATAGTAAAAAAATTCGAAAAAATATAAAATTTAGTTTGCAAGTACATATTCATATGGTTATCACATTGAACGGTTGGATCGACCATTAGAATTTTAAAAAGTCAAATTTTTGGCCGTAGCACGGACCCCATCCGTGCTATGCATAGCACCATAGCCTCACTCTTACTTAAATATTAAAAATTGGGAAAATTTCTGGTCTTCATCCTTCAATTGTTTTCTTAAAAGATCAAATTAGTTATTGATTTTTTGTTTGCACCCAATTAATCTCTGCTGCCCTAAAACTATCAATTAGTTATTATGTTGGTCTTTTTTCAGAAAGAACAATTTAAATTTCTTCTTAAAAAAATCGACAACCAATTTAGTGCTAAAAGTTCATGAATCAACTTCATCGTTTCTTTAAAATTAGGAAGTAACTTGATTTTTTCTTACAAAAATTTGAGGAACAATTTAATATAAATATAACCTCATAGGTCTAAAAATATATATTATCTACAATCGCAAAACATATCCCTATCTATATTTATGATATTATTAGAGTTTCTAATCTGAGGTGACAATTTCTAATCCAGATTCAGGAATGTGTGAGAGTTTCTTATTTAGAAACTATGTAGAAAAGTTTCTTATTAAGAAACTGTTTATAAACTCCATGCTGGCCAAATAATTGGTTCAAATTATTTCTCTTTTTTAATTTATTGCTGACGTGGCTTAATAGAAACTCTAAAATTAATTTCAAGAATGTGAGAGTTTAGAAACTTTAGAGACTTTAATTTCTATAAAGTAATTAACAGCTATTTAGAAACTCATTTGAGTTGCTGGAACGTAGATGTTCAATTTTTTTAGAAGAGTTCTTTTTTTTAGTAAAGATTGGAGGTCAAGTCACCTAACTATTTAATACTCCTGTTTATTACAATAAAAGATTTTTCCATCCGGGTTTCAAATCCATGACCTCTCACATAGAGAACATGTGCCTTTGTCACTATACCAAATACTAGTTCTTATTTTTAGATGAGTTCTTTAATGAAGAAGAACAAGTTCTTTCTTTAGTATTCCAAAAAACAATTCATTTTTCTTTATATAGATCGAATAAAAAGCGTATTTGGTATATTGATATTACTCACATTTCAATAGAATTTTGATAAATTAGAATTCTAAAATGCTCAAATTGATTAAATTGAAGTTGATAGTTTAGATTAATCACACCAAGAGCCAAAATAACTTTTTGATTAATTAGAAAGAGAAACAGAACCAGCTATATAAACCCTAATTTCTCTCTTTAGATTAATCACAAGCGTACCAATTAGGCTGTTTATCTTCTTGAGTTGAAAAGTCAAGATTGAAAAAAAATATGTATTTACTGTGCAATTATTCAAAGTGCATAGTTAATTAACTAATTAATTATAATATGCGGTTTGTTTATGGTATTGGGTTTCACAGGCATGGATCTAAACTCTTGCAGATGTATATTAAAAAAAAAAAGGCTTACCAGCACAAATTTTTCCTCACAGTTATCAAGATGAACAAAATATGTGAATATGGATATTTTTTAAGGAAAAATGTGGGTAATTTATTACATGACTAATTTTAGGATCCAAATCTGTGAAATTTCAATACAAGAACAGTGTTTTTGGAATTTTTGAAATTCAGAATTCAGCTGTTAAACTGTTTTGAGATACGTGCACAGAAAAATTAGCTGTTTTGAGATGCGTGCACAGAAAAAATTGAACGGCTGGATTCGGAATTTCAAGGAATTCCAGAAACACTGTTCATGTATTTTAGATTTCAGCTGATTTGAATCCCTAATTTTAACAGAGGAATTAAAATGATGTTGTATATTAAATTAGGATGCCATAGAATTAAACGATTGCAATAATTTTGAGAGAAAAATGTCATATAATAAGTCGTAGTCATATTGTCTTCTACTATACTGTACAGCTGTTAGATCAAATCTAAGCTGAAAACTTGGAAGTTTTAATATTTATAAAAAAAAAAATCATTCAGATTTTGAACCTACATCTCTCACGCGCGTAGTATATTATCTTTTGTTACTAAATTAAAATTATAGTTCTTATGTTTGTCTGTAAACTCGTACTTAAAAGAAAAATGAATAGGAAATCATAAAAAGAATTGGAAGAAGGGCAGCAGTTACTCAGGAAAGCGAGATGCGTCTGATGGGTATCGGATTTAGATCCGTCTATTGTCTGTTCGAAATAGTGTGATTCGCTTCATGATCCGTATGCACTTGATCTACACAAATATTAAAGCAATGTACATGCATATTGAAGCGGAACATATAGATTATGAGACGAATCGAACGGTTCGGATCGAACATCAGACTAATTTGAGTATGTAATAAGGAATATTAAATATTGGGATGTAATAATATCTCGAGAAAAATCTCCGGTTAAATTTTCTAACTCTAACTAACTTTGATCGGGACCACATTTTAAAATGTCGCAAACAAATTTACAATTGACACGTGCAACTGTCAATACCTATGTGTTGACAATTATACCTAACATATCAAGTCTTTCTGAAGACCGGACATATCAACTCTTTATAAAGATTGTTCAGTTGATAAATGATCAATTAATTTTTCAAGAGAACTAATAGTTTTTCAAGCTGCTTGATAAATGATCAATTAATTTTTAAATTGTACTAAATTTGTTAAATAACTTATTTAACGTATAACAAATATGATTGTTTTATTTAAAATTATGATAATACTTTTGTCAATCTAATTTGAATAAGGTTCAAATGTCTTGTGTCTAATTTCAAGTCTCAATTGTGTCTCACATTCTTATTTAAGTCTCTAAAGTTTCTAAGTTCAAACGGCCGATCTAAATTGCTCAACATGATCTCCATGTTAAAATGTATTTGGAGACCAAATTTCAATGTCTTTTTAAAACTTTTACTAACTTCTAGAAAGTATAAAATCACTATTTTTTCAGAAGATCCCTGACCATCCAAAAAAAGAAAAATTATATCTATCGAAAAAATATTGTTCTTTAAGCACATTTTAATATGAATATTATGTTGAATGGTTTGAATTGATTGTTTCAACTTTCAAAAAAAATAAAAATGTGAAATACAATTGAATGATAATCTCATCTGGTGTATTCCTTATCCTATCCGACAAATAGTTCTATTGTTTGCAATAATCATAACTTTGGCGCCGTGATATTTGTTAATGTTATAAATCCATATAAACAACAAAAGTCTTTACTTAGTTGCCAAATGACAAGGCACATTGGAGGACCACACATAAATCTAGAACAATTATGACACGTCGTCGATATGTAAATTTTAGGTAGATCAACTCAAGAGAATATTTTATTGTGGCTCTTGACTAGTACGCAAGCTCAAACCAAATAATTGCAAAATAGTTGTGATATTGTGGGCCTAATTGCAATAAAAAAGTCACATGGGGACAAGAATGGTGAGGTGCCACTTTCTTGCTCTCTAACCTCTATTTAAGTAGCATATCTACACAACAACTTGCAAATAAATGCAACATAAAAATATATATATATATATATATAAGAACTCGGGGGTGGCAATGAGCTGACTCGGTCAGAGCTAGGTCCTAGCTCAGCTT
Source organism: Carex parvula (assembly GCA_025461045.1). Lineage (NCBI taxonomy): Eukaryota > Viridiplantae > Streptophyta > Magnoliopsida > Poales > Cyperaceae > Carex > Carex parvula. The sequence continues at coordinate 437,254 of JAJGRW010000143.1, forward strand.
GTTAATTCTGGACCGAGCTACAGTCGAGCGAGCTGGATCTAGGGCATCCGAGCTAAAACCTTAGCTTGAAATCGTGACAAGCCAACCCGAGCTGGACCGAGCTAGATAGTATAAAATGCACACAAAATCATACAAATTCACAAATTGATGATAGCTGCGCTAGCTCGCGAGCTGACGAGCAAACTAGGCCCTAGCTTAAACTCATTAATTCTGGACCGAGCTAGTGACGAGCTGGCTCGTTAACAACTCGATCCAGTAACGAACGAGCTGTTAGTGAGCGAGTCAGGTGCGAGTCACGATTGAGCCAAGAGCTACGAGCTTTTTGCCACCCCTAACTCGGTAGCATTGCAATTTAATTATTTTAAAGCAATAAAAACCTGTCTTAAGTTAAGAAGTTATGATAATAGAAATATGGAAAGTCTAAAAGAAAAAAAAATTGTTAATATATTTTTTTGTAAGGGGCAATATGTAAAATTAATAAAATTATCTATAATCGCTAATGCCAAACAACAATTTTAATTAAATCAAATTGGATAATTGAAATTCACTATTTCCAGATTCTGACAACCGGACAAGATAAATAGGATTTAATGTTCTGTAACTCGGTGATTTTACAAATTTCTACGAAGAAGTCGACGTGTTCGTATTCTTCGCCTCAATTTCGGCCGCAGCCGATTCCAGCACCAACAGAAACGGAAAGGATTTTAACGAGTAAAAGTCCGTAAAATGAATAATGTGTTGATATGATAGAAACCCACGAAAGCAGATGACGCTCGTATCCCGAGGCCATCATCTCAGCTCCTCTTGCCACGCCATGTGTATAGAACAAAGATTTTATAAGGCAATATTGGAGTTGAATATTGTGTTGTTTTCTTGCATTATTTTTTGGTCCCGTTTGTTTTGGGCCATTTCTTCTTATATTGAAAAATATACTTTATTTCATTCCTTTTCAAACTTTTGTTTTATTTTTTATACAAAATTATGGTAGAGAAAAATAACGATTAGAAAGAAATAATAGAAAATATAATGAGAGGAAAATTTGGATCATTTTTCCGTAAGAGGTGCAGAAACTTGTGTTTTTTTTTTATATAAAAGAAAAGATAAAATAGATTTTTTAGAATTTTTTGTTCATTTTTTGTTCATTTTTTGCTCGAGTATATTTCTTATTTGATGTTTGACATTTTTCTTACATATATTTCTTCTGTCCCTCTATTTCACATAAAAATAATATATTGACAACATCTATCTTTCGTTTACCAACTTCTTGACAGTTATCATAAAGAGAGCAGATGTATTTTTCAAACTCGTAAAAAGTTAGATAAGATGTTCAAATATAGAAAGTATATTTCCATATAATTAATATGTAATTACAGTAAATTATGCTACTAATGTTTGTCTCTTTAGTAAAACTCTTAATTCAGAGCTAAAATAACATTAGATATAAAATATTAAATCTATTAATTTTGATGTAAAATAAGTTGTCAATCTGCAATATAAAGAATTTCAAAAAGAGTATACAACAATTGAATAAGATAACTGTATAATAAAATCAATCCGCTTTTCTCCAGGGCCTTCTAATTGCAAATTTGCAAATTCTCCAGACCCTTCTTTCAAGTTTCAAAGCTCCACCAGAGCTAATGGACAGGCATCACACACTGACACACGGATGCGTAGCAGAAAACCAAAACCACCTCTCTCATCTACTTCCCAAACCTTGAACCAAACCCCTTGCTCTTGTATAGGTAATAGGATACAATCTCCATCTCCTCTCCTCCCTCTTCCTCCATTCCTCTTCTCCTACCAAAACCAAGTTTCCCAAAATGCCCTCGGAAATTGCTCAAATTACGACCAATATCCACCTCCACGACCTCCATGAGGCGCTCCTCCAACAAATCTTCTCCTTCATCGAGCCCACCCGTGCTCGCAATTCAGCCTCTCTGGTGTGTCGCCGGTGGAGGGATCTAGAGAGAAGAACCCGCTCCTCTCTCTCGCTTAGAGGGAACCCCTTTACAATTCCCTATCCTCCCTCCCCCTTCCCTAGCTTCCCTTCCCTCTCTTCTCTCGACCTCTCCAACCTCTCCCCCTGGGGCCGCGCCCTCTCCAATACCCCTCTCCTCGTGGGCCCCACTTTGCCTGACAAGTTCCCAGGTGTCAATTCGTTGAAACTCTACTCCCGTGATCCGACAGCACTGATTTCCCTCACCCACCATTGGCCCAAGCTGAAGCGGGTTAAGCTTGTCCGATGGCACAACCGCCCGAGCGGGGCGGGCATCACAATTGGGTCTGATCTACACCCGTTATTCGAGAATTGTGAGGAAATTGAAGAGATTGACTTGAATGAGTTCTATTGCTGGACTGAGGATGTTACTGAGGCAATCAGGAGCTACCCACTGGTAGCTAAAGGGTTAACGGGTTTGGATCTGATGCTGGCCAATGCCACTGAAGGGTTTCGGGCCTCTGAGCTTGTCAGCATATCAGAAGTGTGCCCCAATCTGCAACGGCTTGTTGCTCCTTGCGTTTTCAATCCAAGGTCCATTGCTTTATGCCTTTATCAATTTTGTTTGCTTTTTTTGGAGCTTTTTTGCTTGTTTTGGGGAAACTTTGCATTTGGGGGTCCCTTCGTTTCAACTTTTAAGGAAACTATCTGTGGAACTGGCTATGGTTAGTTAGGCGTTTTGGTGCATCATAATTTGAGTTCACTATTTTAGAAAGTGCCTGTAAAAGAGCTCAGGTTTCATATTTGCAAAATTATAAGGGTCTCTATGTTAAATTTGAGTTGGAAAAAAGTTGGAGATCATTGTGAATAATTACAATTGCAACTTGCATATCGAAAATCAACACATAAAAAAGGAAAAAGAAAAAAATTATTACATCATCTAATGCAGTTTACTTGGTACCAGTATCCATTATTAAAAACCTTAGTTTCACTTAGTTTTCCACAATTTTGCAACTCAGGTACATGGATTTTGTCAATGACGAAACACTGCGCAAACTTGCTACCAATTGTCCCCATCTGAGAACTCTCCACCTGGTGGACCCCACCCCTATCAATCTGAACAATAACCCAGGAGCTGTTAATAATCTCCCTGAGAACAACCCCTCGGCCATAACCCCGGCTTGTCTTGAGACCCTCTTCTCCTCGCTCCCCCTAACCGACTTCTCCCTGGACCTTTCCCACCCCATCCTTGAAGTGGGCCCCGCTTTGGAAGCCTTAGGTCAGCGCCGTGCCGGTCCTTTGGTAAAAAACCTAAAGCTGGGTTATTTTCAAGGGATTTGTAAAGGTAAATGGCTCCACTTGGATGGCGTTGCTGTATGTGGCGGGTTGGAGTCCTTATGCCTCAAAAACTGTGCTGATTTGTCAGACGCCAGCCTGTCTGCAATCGCCCGTGGTTGCACCAGACTATCAAGATTCGAATTAATCGGGTGTGATTTGGTGACTGAATTGGGCATTCAGAAATTGGCTTCTGGGCTGAGACAAACATTAAAGGATCTTAGTGTATCACGTTGCCCTCTTATTTCTGCACCAGCATTGGTCAAAGCACTGAAGCCGGTAAGAGGCCGGCTTGAGAGGTTGCACTTAGATTGCATATGGACGCCTAAGGCAGAGAACGGGGCAGAGCATGATCCGTTGGATGATAGCAATGATCTGAATGGTCTATGTGAGCCACAGAGTAAAAGGCGCCGCTATGAGTATGAAGAGGATCTTGAGGGTTTTGGTGCTACTGGTACAGTCAACGGGGGATGCTCTCAATGGTAAATTCCCTACAAAATTGTTATTCTGATTTTTGTTTCTTTTATTGAGTGAGGCTATGGTACTATGCATAGCGTGGATTGATCCGTACTATGGATCAATATCTCCGTTTTCAAAGTCCAAACAGTTGATCCAAACCGTTCAACATGATTTCCACATTAAAATGTACTTGCATACTAAATTTTATATTTTTTATATTTTTTTACTATTTTCTTAGTTATGTAGAAAATCACTACTTTTGAATGGTCTAGTCTTTAGATCAAGTAATTTCTAACTATCTAGAAAAATAGTAAAAAACTTCTAGAAAATGTAAAATTTGATTTACAAGTACATTTTTATATGGTGATCATGTTGAATGGTTCGGATTGACTTTTTGGACTCTGAAAACGGAAATAGTAATGCATAGTATGGAGTACCATAGCCTCACTCATATGTTATGGTGATAAAACCTCTCATCTCTACACAGGCCTGATGAGACCTGGGAGTGCCTGCGTGAACTATCCCTTTGGCTGCCAGCTGGCGAGTTTCTATTCCCTCTACTGGATATTGGTTTTGAAGACTGCCCGAATCTGAGCTCAATCACAATCAAGGTAGAGGGTAACTGTCGTGCCAAGCCGGACCCACGCACTTTCGGCCTGCACATCCTTTTACATTTCCCGGAGCTCTCTAAAATGAAGCTTGACTTGGGTGAGGCCATAGGTTATGCCTTCACTGCCCCGTTCGGCCAGATGGATCTCTCCCTTTGGGAGAGATTCTATTTGCATGGAATTGGGGATCTTCCATTTTTGGAAGAGCTCGACTACTGGCCCCCGCAAGACAAAGAGGTCAACCAGAGAAGTCTCTCTCTGCCGGCAACAGGGTTAATCCAGATGTGTTCTAGTTTGAGGAAATTGTTTATACACGGCACAGCGCATGAGCATTTTATGAGGTTCTTCTTGCAGATGCAAAATTTGAGGGATGTGCAGTTGAGGGAGGATTATTATCCTGCACCTGAGAATGACATGAGCACAGAGATGCGGGACGAGTCGTGCGGGAGGTTTGAGCTCGCACTTAATAGTAGGCAGGTGCCTGATTAGGCTTTTGCGTTGGTGGGGCCTGGGAGTTGGTTGTGGTAAGTGGAGTTACGAGGGGTTAGTAGGTGGGGTATATGTACGGTTTGCTTGGGGTAATGGAGGGTTTGTGTGGAGTTTTAAGGGGTTTGAGATTGGTAAATTTGTGCGGGTTAGGGTTCGGGATTGTTCGAGCTATATGAAGCAGAGTTATAGTTTGAAGTTGCGTGAATTGGAGTTTGGGTGGGTTGAGAGGGTTCTTTGTGTATTTGTGCTCTACGGCTGAGGTTGGTGTGCTTAAGTGGTAATTGAAGAAAATGAGGATATATGTATTTTGTTCTTATGAATTTTGAATAAGGTTACTTTCTAAAGTGAAGAGGATGTGTGTATGTGTGCATGTATGTGATTGTAGTACGAGAATATGTGTGTTGAGTTATTTTGTAAGAGTGATGTAGTTTAGTCTTGGGGAATATAGTTCATAGATCTGTGCAGCTTGGATAAGTGGGAGATTTATATTGAATGCTGTAACATTTCAGGTAAGCTAGAGGATTAGTATTGAATTCCACGAACATACCTCTTGCACACATGTAATTCGTTCTTATAGGGTTTCTAGGCTCTTTGGTAGGAAGTAGTGAAAGAACATCTAGGGTTCCTAACTTCATCTCATCAAGTTTTTCTGTGAATTCAACTCTAAAACCTATCCGAATGGTTTCAAATGACGAATCCGAACTGTTGAAACCATTTACTTTACAAGTGATGTGTCTGCATGCAAAAAACTTTAAATTTTCAATTAGTTAGTATAAAGTCAAGTTGTCAAAATTAGAATGTTTTAATTTATTTTAATGCATTCATTTTTTGAACGTCTTTTGACCACTTGATTCTATACAAAATTAATTTGAATAAAATTTCACACGTAGACACATCACTTGTAAGGTAGACGGGTTTCTACGGTTCAGATTCATTATTTGTAGTCAATTTGATAGATTTTAGAATTGAGTTCACAAAGAGGCTTGGAGAACTTAGGAACACCCTTGTTCTACTCTTGTGATTTGATTAAGGTACGTTACATTATGTGATCAAATTCTTTTTTCATGTGACGTGATTAAAATAGTGGAGAACACTTATGTCACACAAATAGTCCTGTCACGTGTACTTATATCGTAACCGGTCATGTTTAACTAATTTTTTTTAATTTTGAATTAGTTCATTGAAATAATTAAAAAAATAAGAAGATTGCAAATTAAATTAAAATAAAACATTATTGGAAATATTCATGTAATGTGTCATGTGACATTACTATGTCAGTTTACATGATTAGGTACATCAATTATATTATCTAACTAATATACATGATATGACGTTACATGTCATGATAGAATTGATAATGACATAATTAATTTCATTCAATGCTAATTCAGTTTTGTGTATTGAGGTCTACTTAATACTATATTATATCGAGAATATGAGCCCGGATTCCACTTGAGAGTAATAAACTTTGCGTACATAAATGATAAATTAATTTTTCCACGTGTTGGGATATGTATATAAATTTTAAATGAAAAAAAAAAAGTGTACTTGTCACTTTTCAACAATCACCATTATCTTGAAGTATACAAAGAAGTGTTTTGAGTGCCCCACAAAAAACAAACTTAAGCAATAGTATCTGGATAACAGAGGAGGGTTCAAATGCCTCCATTTTTCATGCCTCCACCATGCCTCCATTTTTTAAAACTTTAATAACTCAAAATTTAAAACTTAAAAGTCAAAATAAAACCGTTGGATATGATCTACATCATATTATCTATGCACGTGTAAAAAATTATGACATTTCGATTTTGTTTTGGTTGTCATCAAGAGCTTGTAAAAAACGTACTAATATGGATAATTTCTAGCCGTTGATTTTTCAACTTATTGATTCACATAAAAACAAAATCGAAATGTGATAATCTTTTATGAGCACATACATAAAATGATGTAGATCATATCCAACGGTTTTATTTTGACTTTTAAGTTTTAAATTTTGAGTTATTAAAGTTTTTAAAAATGGAGGCATGGTGGAGGCATGAAAAATGGAGGCATTTGAACCCTCCTCCTGGATAACATCTCCTTTTTGTAGTATATATATTACTGATAAAGATTGCACCAAATATTATGAGGAAGTAACACCACATAAAAAGAAAATATAAATTCCAAATCCTGTACCCAAAAAAAAGACAGGATTTATTACGAAATTTATGTCCGTATAAATCTCTACTTTAAATTTATATTAATTTATTGGGTCCGCCTAGCTCTCCCCCGTGAACAATCCCCCGTTTCATCCCCCGACTTCGGATAAGGCATAAAATAGAGAGGGGACCACAACTGTCTCCGCTAAAAACAAAAGAAAACGCGTTAAAAATAAAGAAAACGCGTTATTAAGTGGGGGGACCGCATAACCGTCAGCTCATTTTATGAATTGGCGGTAAAGTATTCATCTGTGACACAACAAGTATTCATCCAGCTATACGCAGGTATTCACATTTGCAATAGAAGCATATTAGGATACATTACAACATTCATTACGCGTTATTAAGTGGGGGACCACACAACCGACAAAAGAAAACGCGTTATTAAGTGGGGGACCGCATAACCGTCAGCGCATTAATTAAGTGGGGGGACCACATAACCTTCAGCTCATTTTAGAAATTTGCAAAAAAAGTATTCATCTGTAACAAAACTAGCATTCATCCATCTATATAAATGTATTCATCTTTGCAATAGAAGCATATTTGGACACATCAATCACTCATCTTTTACACGTTTTTAGAGATGAGTTTTTTTTTCTCCGTTCAATCTAACCAATATTTCTGACGATCTGTGAGGAATTTTGCAAATCTAAAACCACGAATGTCTTCTACACAATTTTCTCTTTCAAATGAGATCCATGATGACATACTTTCGAGTTGTCCGTTGCACAAGTATTCATCTCTCATCGAGCAAGTATTCATCATCGTCGTGTAAGTGTAAATAGGTAATGTACCAAGAGTATTACAAACACAAGTATTTATACCTAAGATATTAAGTATTCATCCATAAACGTTGAAGTATTCATCTCTAAAACATCAAGTATTCATTCATACACCTCTAATTTTTTCAAAATTTATTTTTCTGTCATTTCTTAGTACTTAGTACGCACTTCACTAATTCACCATTAATGAAGCTTTGTTCTTTGCAAATAACTTGCTACTGCATGAGGAGAACATAGAGACGATAGATCTGATCCGGCGGTCGACAGTGATGGATCTAACCCGGTGGAGGCGGAGGTGGGAGAGGGAGGCGGCGGAGGTGGGAGGTGGGAGGCGGAGGTGGGAGAGGGAGGCGGAGGCGGAGAGGGAGAGGTGGGAGAGACAGGTGGGGTGGAGGTGGGAGAGAGAGGGAGAGAGAGGAAAGAAATAAAGGAAGAAAATTGGATAATTAATTTGTAGGTCCCACTAGGTAGTTAGAATTTGAATTATAGTTAGAAAAAGAAGTTAGTTAGTTGGGGGATGAAATGGGGGATGGATAGATGGGGGAAAGTATAATTACCCTAATTTATTACTTCTCTTTTTTTCTAGTATACCAGAATAGAGTTGGAACCCACAAATATACACACACGTATACGAGATATATTTATTTGTCATATAAAAAAATAGTATACCAACAATTAATTATTTTCTTAATTTATTATTAATTAGAATGATTACTCTAATTTATTAAAGTAATGTTTATAGTAATTTTATATCATATAACTGTTCTTCTTTATATATATATATTCTTTTTTTTTTGTTTTTTCTAGTGTGTTTTATTCACATATGAATCGAAGGGATAAGAAAATCGAATTAATATATTTATTTTGTTAAGCTAATTGCACGTACTTTAATTACTTCATCGTGACCAAAAGCCCGAAATTTTTTTAGTGACCTATCTAAAAAAATAGAAATTAAATGATTACCATCCGGTTTAAGTTATTTTCAATTCTACCACCCACACGGACCCAGTTCGTGCACCAATTGGTGCTCTAACTGGATTAGCGCATCAAAATTGGTGCAAAATTAGTGCTCAAACGAGGTGAAACGCATCGAAGAGCAGTACAAATTTGAGAACAGTTGGTGCTCTAACTGAACTCAGTTAGAGCACCAGTTGTGCACCAATCCAGTCTGCGCACCTATTCAATTTGGTGCGCGAACTAGGTAGGATTGGAAAAATCTCAGCAAGGGTGGTATTCATTTAATTTTGATTTTATGATGTGGTAACTAAAAAATTTCGGACCAAAAGCACATATAAATGCTGCAAGTTTAGCAGCTGCTAGGGACGATTGACTCCAACAATAATTTACCATAGTCAAATTTCTTGTGCTAATTGCACATTATGTAATTAAATCTGACTCGAGCCGAGAGCGTAAAAAAAATGACATAATAGTAAATATAAAATAAAATACCAAGTTATTAAGGTCAGTAAAGAAGCTAGAAATTTAGAACTAGCTGCTGCTGTCAGGTTTAATTTAAATTAACACGAACCTTAAAGTGGATTCTCTACATTTCAAATAGACTGAAAAAATTGTTTGATTTTGACTTAATCTGATGTAGTCAGGTATTGCAGAGGATATTCTTCCCCGTTTGATATACCGGGCTAAGTCTAAATTAGTCTCACCTTTTTGAACAAGGTTTGCATAAGAAACAAGTATAAAGGAGGGTTATAAACAAGGCATAACAGAAGAGATGAGCTTAAGGCTTAGTCTCAAAACTTATATTTTACATTAGTTAATTTAGGTTTTCAGGAGAAATTTTAAGTTTTGGTTCTTGATTTTTTTTATCAAAACAAACTTAACTAACATATACACATATAGAGTCCGGCTAATATATATATATTTTTTTTCAAAACAAAATTGTAGAATACTAACTTTTATTATTTTTAGATTTTATTTTATTATTTTTAGATTCTTTTTACTAATTTTTATGATTTTTGAAAGATGGTCGTTTTTGACATACCAACATTGTATCAATTTTCTATTGATTCCGTCTCGTTTCTTCCATGACTATTGGTGCTCTCTTCGTGATGTAGTTATACTCACACGATTTCAGCCAAACAAAAGGGAAATAAATTTGCTGTTATTCCAAAGAGATAACAGGACCCTGTTATTCCGATCTCAGCCGTTGATCTTTATCGAGATTCAAACACGAATTTTTTTCTTGAGATTCGCACATGAAAAACTTTGAACGAATGTGATAGAAATAACAGGATCATGTGATCTCTTTGGAATAACAACAGATTTATATCCAAACAAAAGAGGCATACAAGGCCAATTAGAACTTCACTTTAAACTTGTTTTATGTCGTGGCTTGGTGCTACTTGTTGAGAAGGTCATTTTAAGTTAGTTTATTGAAAAATAATCTAAAATAATAGCAAAAAAAGTGAATTAAAAAAAATAAAGATAAAATATTGAAAACAAATTTATGTTAAAAGGAAAAAAAATGTGAACAAGGAACATTTATATTCAACACTTTTTTATATAATTTAGATTGGGAAAATATCGAGAATGAATATGTTAATGTGCCATACGGTCAACAACATAACAATCAATATATATTTTGAAAACTCAATAGCTACAAAGCAAATTTTTATAATGACATGATATTATGTTAGCAATAATGAAAAGAGTTTCTTTTAATTATTTTTATCTGTATGTTAGCAATAATGAAGAGCAAACTAAAAATACATTAGTTTAGGTTTTCAAGAGAATTTTTAAGTTTTGGTTTTTAATTTTTTTTTCAAAACAAACTTAGCTAACATACATATAAATTTCATGTGAATATGCTATCTAAATATTCTGTGTGAATATTTCATTTGAGAAACATTTGACATTATGATAGTAACATGTATTTTATATGGATATATTAAACCCATGTAACCCCCTATTTGTGATTTGTTTTATTCCACCAAACTTCTGCTGCCATTGATAAAATACTTTTTGAAGATGCTTTTGTGTCAAAATTGATACTGTAATGTGTTTTATATTGTGACTTACTGATTCTGTGATGTGCAGTATGTTGTCTTTGTGTCAAAACTGATGCTGAATGATAAAAAAAATTAATTACTGTTGCTAACTGTTGATGCTGAATGATAAAAAATTTACTGGTGCTAACTGCTACTAACTTTTGTTTTGAGTGAACTGAATAGTAATCAGGATTGATTTGTAAACTGACAATAAAACTAACGGATGGAACATGGTCTTTATTATATTTTGTCTTTCCTATATTATTACTTTCTTTATTATATTTTCTTATTGTAGACTGACAATATGATTTACTGATCAATAAAACTTATACACAATCAGGGGCGGAGGTAGTGTAGAACAAGGGTAGGCATTTGCCTACCCTGGAAAAAAAAAATTAATTTGAACATAATTCTATAATGAACCTTGCCTACCTCTGGAATTTAATTTGCCTACCCTTGGAGTCCAAAGACGTCTTCACTTATGAGCTGCTTTCGGTCTCTCTTTTCTCTCTCTGCCATTTTCTTTCTTCCTCTATCGGAGGTGAGAATTTCGAATTTTTGATTGAGCTGTTGGAGAAAGAAAGCTCTCATTGTCCATTTAGACTTGGTGTATGTGCGCATTGAAGAATATTATACATGGGTTTTTTTAGGTTGGGTCCAAATAACAAAATATGAGAGATATGAGGCGGATCTTACTTATAAATTTGGATGACAGCTGCATTCAAAATATGACAATTTCTTGCATATTTGCATTTGCTTCTGTTCTATTTTCCCATAATTTCTACCACTTTTTGTTTTTTTCTTCAATATATATATTTTTTAGGTTCGACAGTATAGTTTCAATTTTTACCTATTTGTGTGAAGCAATTTTTCTATTTTACTTAGTAGTTTTAATTATTTTCTGAAAATTAAAAACTAATAATTAGTTTAACTAATAACAAAACTATACATGTATATGAAATAATTTTTTTTGAAATATTTATTTTTTTTATCAATTTTCCAACTGTTTATTACAAAACAAGTTCTGCTAAAAAGATACGAGTTTTCCATCCAATTCGTCTAATTCCTACCTATTCACCTCATTACAATTCTGATTTTTAGAGTCATAGCATAAAAGCGATTCGGTAGGCGGCTCAGACGAAGGCAGAAAGAGAGTTATAAAGGTCGCAATTGGTGCTAAAAATTTGACTATTACTGAATACTTAGAGGTCGCAATTGGTGCTAAAAAATTTGATGCTCAATTTCTATCACTTTGTCTTCCACTTCTCAAAAGAATACTCCCTCCAATTTTGTTTAATGTTAATTTTTTATAAAAAGCTTTTATATTTGCTGCTTTCATTTCTTCGAACCTTTATTCTTATTTTTTCTCTCTTATTAAGATATACTAGAATTAATATAGTAATTATTAGAAGTTAGAGATTAGTGAATCAGTAAAATCAGTTATGGTGGTAGAAACTTACTGGAGTTATTTAAAAATTGCCCTCAAATTGTGAACATTTAAAAATCTGCAGTTGAACCATTTGACTCACCGGTTTGACCAGTAAACCCTTGACCTGAAGCTTTATTGAGTCGATGTCCGGTCCGGTTCTGATAACATTGAGAGAAAGTGAGAGCTAGAGGAGATGACAGAAAGTGAGAAGCAAAGATAGGTGATACTTAGATAGTTAGGTGGCGAATATTCCTTTTAACTTAGCTCACTATAAAAACGTCACGGCGACAAACACAAAATCTATATTTCGGGAACGCAAACCCACCACGTAGTACTGCCAATCTGCCATCACCCACACAATATCCATTTTCCCCAAGCTGCTATCTGGATGTCAAATATTTACAAAATATGTTTCAAACGAAATATTCACATGAAATATTTAGACAAAATATTTAAACAGCAATTCAAATGGAATATTTTTATATGTATGATAGTGACTGAGTGATTGCGGGACCTTCTGACAGCGAATTCGTATCCTCTGCATTAACTAAAAAAATCTTTTGAATTAATATATCTGGACTGTCCGATTCGCTTTAAGATTCGAGCAGACTAGATCTATACTAATATTAAAGGCTCCTGAATTATAGGTTGTAGCCGGATTAGTTCTGTTTAAAATCAGACGGAGTTAATGCAGGCGATGCGGACTCTCAGACAGCGAGAGGGACTGAGCGAGTGCGGGACCTTCATACATTGCGGCTGGGGCTCTGCCGACTGAGTTCTATAAGTAGATTATCGATTGGGCTTTCGTAGTTTCGTGGGCTTACATCTTGACAGGTCTTATAAGGAAACAGAAAAGTCCATCCACCCTCTTAAGGCTCTAACGCGAAGTATAGAATGGGTTTGGAGCCTGTTTGAATGCCTTCGGACTGGTATCTTGTCCGAAATCATACAAATCGCATCCTGCCATTACCTCTCTCTCTCTCTTTCTCTTTCTCTCTATGCCTGGCGACGGAGCAGCAGCAGCGGCCTCTAATTCGGACGATAGGATGGAGTCGTCGAGGTCGTACGAATACTACACGCGCGTGCCGACTGGAGAGGAGGTGCGATTGGGATCCAAATTCTCCGAGACAGACAACGACAGGTTCAGTTGCTACCCTCCTTCCCTTCATGGTGCCCTCGTTGGCTCCCCTGAATCTGATCCACCACACCTTCCCTTTCCCCATGCATCTTCCCCTTCCAATGGTACAGAATTTTCCTTATAATTTTGCAATTTTACATTATCTATGTGAGTCTTCATTTGGTGATTTCTGCAATCCATATAAATGGGCTCAATTACTGAATGACATTTTTTAACATGTTTGAATTTGGTGGACTTGACAGATCTTTCTCAGGAAGGGTTTGTTTATCAAGGAGGCCACAATAATTACCAATCTGGTGATCCTTCAAGACAAATTGGCAGGTTTTTCATCACATATATGCATTTAACTACGCATATCACTGATGATATTTTATTTCTATTAATTAATTAATGTAGCATGCATATTTTTAGCAAAAAAAAAAAAAGATCTTTCCTTTTCTAAGTCGAACGGAAATGTATATCTGAGGGAGTAATGCAAATGTACATAAATTTGCAGTTGGGTATTGGATGAAGTGGAAATACGGCAGTTGCTGATAAACCATGTAGGTCATAAATGTTGCTGGGGAAGTGCACCTGCACGCAGGTGGAAGATAACTTCTATTGAGCAGTGCTTTGCATATGTGGGGACACTAGAAACCTTTATCGAAAAAAGAGAAACTTCTGTAGAGAAAGAGCCGTACTTTGGTGGAGAGATTGATGGGAGAGACAAAGGAAAGCAGCTTGGATTATGGGAACTGGATTTACGGGCCGATTTCCCGCAACTTTTTATTCCTGAAAAGAAGGTCAGGATCAAAATCCCTCACTCTGAAGCTGTTCAAAGGTGTGATGGTAAGTTTACCTTTGCTCCAATTCCAGCATTTATTCCTTTCTGTCATTTAGAATAGAAGAGGTGGAAATAATGGTAACTGTGGCTTTCTGAATTGTCAAGCAATACAAAACTATACTGGATATTTCAGATTTGAGTTACTGCTCACATTTTATTTATCTTTTGATTATACTTGAATGCTGTTTTTCCTACAAGAAGAAAATTGTAGCAGAAAAAAGAACACTAAATGTGAAAAAAAAAAAATTCAAATTGAGGATAACTCTTGTTGGCAAAATTGATAAGCAATTTACTTTTTTTTTTTTTTTATCATATTCACACCTATTCTGCTGCTTATGCAGAATGGTTGGTATTATATCTAAAATGTTTGAAAAATTATAGATTGCAATAGCAGAGGAGAGACAACTTGTGCATTTTGCCATGGTATGATGCAGATGACAATGTGCCCCGAATGTCATGGAGCAGGGTTAGTTAAGGACCAAGATGATTCCGATACCATGTATGATTTCTACATAGTAGTTTTTTCAAATGGGATCAATGCATTTTATGGTTTGGTAAATTTCTGATATCTGATATTAAATGTGTATTTTTGTTTGGTACAGATGCACAATGTGTATGGGCAAGGGGATGCAGGAATGTGCAAGCTGCAACTCAAGAGGAATAGTCAAGTGTATGGCATGTGCTGGCCATGGTTCTCTTCTCACCCGCAGCATTGCTGTTGTCCGATGGTGAATGATTCATCATTTGTTTTCCAAATGAAATATATTCTAATGATGTTCAGATGCTTTGGTGCTAATGATGTCTACATATCTGTCATATACAGGGAAACATTATATACAAAAAAAGTTAGTACAACAAGCATAGCAGCATCGGTTCCGGATGAAGTATTTCACAAGGCAAGAGGCGTGCAACTGTGCAACATCCAAGCTTACCAGTGCCAACCAGTTTTCTTTGCTGATTCGTACCATTTAAACAACTTCTCGTCCGAAGTCATTGTCAGCCGTGCATCTGTTCCACCCTCTGCTCGGGTCATCACAGAGCGCCACATTATTTCTTTCCTGCCTGTCACACGTGTCATCATGGCCCACCAAAAGCGCTCCTTCAGCTTTTATATTGTCGGCTATAACTGGGATATATTTGTTAGGGATTACCCAGCTAGGTTTTGTTGGGGCCTCTGCTGCTGTTTTGAATGGCTCAACATGTAGTTATTTTGCAATTTTAATTTTTCTCCGTTATTGCTGGGACTGAAGGTTGTAGAGTGTAAATATACCTTCACTGTAATGGTTGTTTTGAGATCTTTTCCATACCTAAGAAAAAAAATATTCTTCTGTAAATCAATTTCTGTTAAATAAAGAAAAAGTCCTGTTATGTTTATTCTTTAGTAAATGATAATATAAATGTTGTTAATACTTGATCTAAGTTAGGGTTATTTTTTTAAGATTGTGGAGCATGCCCTTACCTTCTCCTGACTGGCGCACCGCAATCTGATGTGTGTATCCACAATCTTAAAAAAATACTTTGGTGATTAGGATTGCTTGGCTCTACCTCCTCGAGCGGAGAGGAGAATGAGAGAGAGGGGAGAGAGCGGAGCCGAGAACACGGTATCATCGGAGCTCGGAGCGTAGAGTCCTCATCTCGATTAGAGTGCGACAGTGAATAAATCCGGTCGTCAGAGCATGATGGTGGTAGAAAGAGCGGATCCGGTTGTGGAGCTAGATGGTGATTAAGATATTATAGTGATTATGAGTGTATATAGGTAGGATTAGAAGAGTAGATCTAGTAAAATGGTAGATCTAGGAATTTAAAGGATGATTAAGGGTAATTAGAATAATTTAGAAAATTTTATGAGAATAAAGAAGTAGATTTCGAAATTAGAATCACTTAATTTGTTGTAAATACATATTTTTATTAATTAAATTGTTAGTAGACATTAAAGTGTCACTAACCTTAAAATCACTGCTTTGACTATTTTTTTTATCAATTAAACATTCAAATAACGACTATTTTTTTATTGGATGGGCATATCCTTTCTAATATACTAATTGAATATTTTGTCCCTTTATAATTTCTATTTCAAATGGTGACCATTTTTCTTTTTGGATGGTCATTTCGTTTTTAATATACTAATTGAACATTTTGTCCCTTTATAATTTCTATACTTTGCAACTACGAAAGGATTTGTGTTGAAGTACATGTTACGAGTCGTCGACAGAATTGATTGACAAGTGGGCTCGTTCAGCCTTGGTGAAAGAGAATACCAATGATCAATACACCACCGAGAACAGCTTGGGTCTGATGCCCATGGGACTCAAATTTGGGTCCGATGGGTTCAGGGACCGTCCAATCCACTTTAAGATTTATACGCATGAATTTTAAAGTAGATTTGAAAATTATTGGAGCAAATTTTAAAGCAGATCGGACGATCATCGAACTCACTTTGGGTCCGATGGACATCGGACCCAAATTGGTTCCATACACCACCTAGCCTTGCTTTTGAGGTTTTCCCTAATCTGATCGTTATGTCTAATTTTAATAACTTTAGGTATCTCTATGGAAAATAAATCTGCTGCGATCCAAAATTCGGAACAGTAATTTTGAAATTTCTGTTTTTTTAAATTCAGTCGTCCAACTGTTTCTATGCATTTCAAAACAACTAGTTTTTTATACATGCATCTCAAAACAATTTGACAACTGAATTCGAAAAAACTGAAATTTCAAAATAGTATTGCGTATGATCGCAGCAGATTCGGATCCATCTCTGTGACAAACTTTGCCACTCGGTTTACTTTTGTTAAAAGTGCCTTTACTCATCTAAGCCAAGAAAAAAATGAATAATAATTTAATAATAAAAAAGAAAGAAAGATGATTTACAATTTTGGTAAAGCGACACGCAGCAATTAATGTTTTCTCGTTGTTGGTTCACTTAGTATAAATGTTTTTTTCTTTTATGGTTGGTGGCAAATGCTATCAACAAATATATTTATAAAAAAAAAGATTATTTACAAATGTTTAGTTAACGTAAGTACTCTCACACTATCTAAACAGTTCAATACCTCAATTAGGATTCGAGGCGGCAACAATTTATCCCGAAACATTAAAGCACTCCACCATTTTATTCTATTATTTTCTTTTGTCCTTTCTCTCCCATATCATTTATTCTCATTCGATCTCTTCTCCTTTTTATCTCTCTCCCATATCATTTATTCACATTCGATCTCTTCTCCTCTTTATAACTCTCCCCTATCATTTATTCTTCCACTCACGGAAAGGAAGAAAAGCACTGCACCGATTTGAGTTAGTCTTGCATCTGCCTGGTGAAATCAACGAAATCTGTGATCACTTACCTTGAGATACCAAGAAAAAGCTTCAGAAGCTATGGCCATTGGTTTTTTTTCCTCTCTGTCTCTCATACCAAGTGCACGATCGTCAATTGATTTCACCAGGCAGATGCAAGACTCTAACTCAAATCGGTGCAGTGCTTTTCTTCCTTTCCGTGAGTGGAAGAATAAATGATAGGGAAGAGTTATAAAGAGGAGAAGAGACGCTACCGCTGAAAGAGACGCTAATGCGGGACCCCCGTATGGTACCGTATGATATCTCAATTTTTGAGTGGATTGATCCGTACCGTTCATTTAATCCAACGGCGTACCGTCCGAATATGACTGTTTAATTCTTGCACTGTATAAACCTAACGGTCATATATCTGACTGTTAGCTTGACCTTAACTTCTTGGAGAGAAGCTCTTCTAGATCTGATCCAAGTTAGATCAGAAAATACTCCTACCAACCGTTTTTTTTTTCTTTGTTAAATATTTCTTATTAAATTTTACAGGAGGGGTTGTTTCTTCTCTGACTTGAACTCTTTCAATTAACAAAAGGACAATATACTTATATATAAAATAGCGGTTTAAAGCAACCACAAACAACATGCTATCTAAGTTCAGGACTTAGTATACACAGCAGTGAGTCAACTATTTATAACAAGCGGTTCCACTTTCAATGGGTTATTGGGTTATCAGAGCAATTAAGAACCTGACATAAATCACTTCCAACTAACATTCAAAGTATTCAACCCTTTAAAAACGCTGGATCCCAATTCTATCAACTTTCTCAGTTTCTCACACAAAAATGCTTCTCAAAAGAACCAAAATTGATGTCCTAGATCTCCTTCTATGGTCATCAGTGGCCATGATACTGGTCTCTGCTACACCTAGCGATTTCTCTATTACCGGTTCCAACCCTTCTACTAACTCAACTAACCATGACTTAGTTCAAGTTTTTGAACAATGGATCGAAAAGCATGAAAAAATCTACATGCAACCAGCTGACAAGGCAAGAGGGTTTGAGAACTTTGCAAGAAACTTAGAATTTGTCGATCAAAGGAATGCAGAGAGAGAGAAAGGAGGTCATCTTGTAGGTTTGAATAAGTTTGCAGATTTAAGTAATGACGAGTTCAAAGCAAAGTATACGAGAAGAATGAATGTGAAAACAAGAGCAGAGAGAAATATTGAATTGTATACAGAGAGAAAGTATGGAAGTTGTGAAGCGCCTTGGTCACTTGATTGGAGAAAAAAAGGTGCAGTTACCGGGGTAAAATATCAAGGCGACTGCGGTATGATTAATTGTTATTGCTACATTTCTTTGTTGCTTTATGGCAAAAATAACTTCTTATCACCCTGATAGATACCAATTATGGTAAAAATAACTTTCTTTGTTTTCAAAGTCCAAATAGTCAATCTAAACCGTTCAACATGATCTCCATATGAAAATGTATTGGTAAAGCAAATTTTACATTCTTTAGAATTTTTTTAGAATTTTTTTAGATAGGTAGAAGATTACTTGATCTAAAAATTCTAGACCATTCAAAAGTAGTGATTTCTACCTATCTAAAAAAATAATAAAGAAGTTCTAAAAATGAAAATTTTAGTTTGCAAATACATTTTCATAAGTAGATCATGTTGAATTGTTCAGATCGATTATTTGAAGTTTGAAAACGAAGATATTGATCCATAGTATGGAAACCAATCTGCGCTATGCATAGTACCATAGCCTCACTCTACTTTATTACCACTAAATAGTATTAAAAATGACCAGCAACAATACTACTGAAGATATTACGCTGGTCCGGTACCAGCTGGTACTATACCAGTACCGTACCAGAATCATCAAGCCATTTTTGTTAGATACCTTAACATCAACCCGAATTAGCATAACGAAACATGAGTTCTAATGTTCTATTTACTAACAGGGAGTTGCTGGGCATTTTCATCAACTGGGGCAATGGAGGGAATCAATGCAATTGCAACTGGAGATCTGATCAGCCTCTCTGAACAGGAACTCATCGATTGTGACACGACCAATGACGGGTGCGATGGAGGCTACATGGATTATGCCTTTGAGTGGGTCGTCAGTAATGGAGGCATCGATTCTGAGGCGAACTATTCCTACACTGGGACTGATGGTGCATGCAACATTCAAAAGGTGTTCCAAATTTTGAAACATAAGATGCCTTCTAAAATTTCTGCTAAACTCGGCTATAATAGATTGCAGCTATTTTTAATTTAACTAAACAGTTCTAAGAGAATGACAGGTATTCTAATTTCCAAAAATATTAAGAGTAATTACGGCTATGTTTATTTTAATCAAATGGTTATACAAGAATTGAAGGTATTCTAATTTCTAAAATGTCAATAGTAATTACGGAAATTCAATTTTCTTTTTGCATATCTGTGTGAAATGAACCAATGGCAGTTGTATTTCAAAGTTTATGCGGTAATCCGAGAATTATAAAATTTGTAGGAAGAAATAAAGGTGGTGACAATAGATGGGTACAAAGATGTGGCACAAAATGATGAGGCACTTCTTTGTGCGGTGGTGAACCAGCCAGTCAGTGTCGGCATTGATGCCTCTTCTCTTGACTTCCAACTCTACACCGGGGTACATGAAACTTCAAATTTTAATTTTATTTGAATTTATGTTAAACTTACATCTCACCAAAAAGGTGAAAAAAAATCATACCTCTCTGTGAGATACCGATTTCTCATAAAACTACCATTGGCATGGATGAATACTATTTCCGGTTTACAAAATAACAATGTGTTTTAAAAGTATTTCAATGCATAATGCAATGTCCCATATTGTCTCCTTGGAAACTTTCAAGGCTTACTCCCAAAAAGTAATACATGTCTCAACAAAAAATAACTTCTCCTTTTTGTAATTTGAGGTAATTGACTAGGAAAATTTTAATTTGGATTTGTTAGGGCATCTACGATGGGGATTGTTCGAGCAATCCAGACGACATCGATCATGCCGTTTTGATCGTTGGATATGGATCTGAAAATCTACTGGATTGTGAAGAACTCATGGGGTACAAGTTGGGGATTGCAGGGATACATATACATGAAAAGAAATCTGAATTTGCCATATGGTACATGTGGCATTAATGCTATGGCCTCTTACCCCACTAAGGAACTCCCATCTTCATCCCCATTCCCATCTCCAGCTGTTCCCCTGCCCCCGCCGCCACCATCACCACTTCCTCCACCACCTCCAGGTCCTTCTCCGGTAAGCTATAACCCAGAACATAAAGGGATCTATATATCATTTTCTTCTTATGGATTGGTTAATATGTAAATCCTTTGTTGCTTCTATTAAAAAAAAAAATCTTTTTTAGCTAAATGAAACATTACAAACACTGTAATTCATACACCCAAAATTATAGCAGTGCACAGGAAATAAGATAATATAGAAATTATATTTAGGCAAGAGACCAGCAGTTAATTATCATTATTTTAATTTTGTACGTGGTAGGTAATATGCGGTGGACATGTCATACTGCACATCTGGAGAGACATGCTGTTGCCTGTACCAGTTCGGCGAATTCTGTTTTCTCTATGGCTGTTGTGCTTACCAGAATGCTGTATGCTGTGAGGGAAGCATTTATTGCTGTCCCCAAGATTACCCCATTTGTGATCTCAAAGAAAGGGTTTGCCTCCAGGTTTGTGTTTTGTTATCAATTAATTAAAATGCATGACATTTAGAAATGCAAGCCACTGATTACAGCACAAAGTTGATTTTTTCTTTCTTACCTTTTTTTTGGTACTTATGATTCAAAGGCCCTTGAGCAATGATCAATGAACAATATTGTACCGGCCTGAAATTGTTCAAAATACACATTTAGGAAGTAGTGAAACTTCAGCCTTTGATTAACAAAAGTAGAGATATATCCTTTTATTTCAACCTTATGGTTCTAATTAATTGTTTTGTTTGATATTTTCCCTTTGATAGAATGCACAGGACATTATTGGGATAAAGGCGAAGAGAAAAAGGCTTGCAAATCACAAGCTTCCCTGGAGAAGAATAGGAGATGAGTTTGATAATAAGAGCAAATCTCTTCTTTGGAATAGAGAGAGATTTCAAGTAATATGAAATCCAACTGCTGGAGTAGGGTTTCCTTGGAAATTGGTTTGAATGTGTGGTAATACGGAAATTATTATTAAATTCAGTATGCTCAGCATTGTTTTTCAGCAAATAGTAGAGCATAAAATATAATAATATTAAATGAAAAATAACACAAAATAGCACAGTGGCGCGAGTTCCATCTCCCTACATAGAGACGTAGGTTCAATTCTTGAAAATAACATCTAAAAGATGCTGAATGTACCAGGACCCTTCAATAAAAAAAATTGAGAATTGAGAAATGAGAAATTAACACTCTAGTCTGAACCTCAAATGAAGTGAAATTGAATTAAAGCCACCTTCGGATATTTATTAATTAGAAAAATTACATTATTTGCATTTCAGAAACATATTTTCTCCCTGAGATGTTCTCCTGGTGTACAACCTAAAAGCCGCTGCTCCCCTTCCTTTCTTTCTTTCTCAGAGAAGAAATGCAGGAGGGAGCATAAGAAATCCGAAACCTTTCTCACAACTAAAGAAATAAGCTCACAATGCCGACTTCTCTTGCCCACGTGGCATTTTCTTTTTTTTCGCTGACAAGTATAACATGCATCGCTGAAAAATTTATTGCAAAAACAACAGCTTTACAAAAAGAAGGATATTATTTGTGTTATTTGTAAATAACACCCCAACTGATCAAATAGAAGATAATAACATCATTTCCCCTTTTCAGTTTTGGCTCTCTCACCAGCATACACAAGTAAAAAAAAAAAAACACATAAATTCATTTTGCTTAATTTTAGTTATTTAATTAGGCACAGAAGACCATTTCAAGAGTAAGAGAAAAGTTGTCGGTATTTAATAGAACCCATTACCTGAGAAGGTTGGATTTATTTGCAAAGTATCTTCAAAATATTAAAAGTTGCATGCAAAACTAGAAAATTTCAGTTATAAGCTATCTCCTAACTGAAGGGAAAAAAAAGAGGGGATCAAGGGACTAACTGGTAGCGCTGCGTTGCTGACAGAAAATCTCTCCTCCTGATGTATTCCCCCATCTATGTCATACACATCAGGCATCTCGTACTGAATTTTACATTACAATACAATAATTAACATTAGATGGTCAAATAGAAATACTACTAAATAAACTAAAAGACACGGAGTTAATAGAATCAAAACTGAAAAACAATCAGATACCTCATCGTTGTTATCCTCCTCCAAATGCTTCTTCGCAAGTTCATATATTTCTTTCTTATACCTGGAGGATAATAAACATAGAAAAGAGTTACTCAAATGTTTAAGAATTTTTCTGCCCTTCTTTGTTTGGTTTCATTTTTTATATTCTGTTCTTTTTCTTGAAAAATATATATCCCCTGCAGCTTTAGTGACACCTAAAACCCCCAAGGTTCTGCATTTTGTAACCTTTGGAGTGAGCTTTGTACTAGAAACCTCCCCATCGGTCAATTAACCTATTTTCAATGGTGATGATTCAAGAAACAAATACTTGTAAAAGGGAAAAAGGAAATGAAAATTGTTACCTCAATTCCCTTTCTTCTGCCTCAGTTAGTTTTACGCCTTCAAATATGTATTCATCATCTCTTATTTCATCTCTACAAAAGAATGAATATAAGTCAGGATTCGGTGATTAATGGTGGACAAAATTGCTGCTTAGGGTACTAAACGAAGTATCTACTTACTCCATCTCTAATAGCTTCTCTTTTCTTTTGTCAAGATATGCTCGTCTCGAGCGAGTGCTTTCTGTTATTAAAAAAGAAGAAAAAGAAAAATGATATGGAGAAAAAGCAAAGATGAAGATTCTCTTAATAGAAACAAAAAATTAAGTGAGAATAGATACCGTAGATCACCAATGTCATCATTTTCATATGCTTTTGATCTGCGAACAATCTCCTCTGCCATTTCAATAAAACTGAGTTCGGTAAATTATCTACTGATAATTGATTGGAAAATAAAAGAGTGATATAAGCAATAACAGAAATTAACAGTTCCAACAGATTGGTAAATTATCTACTTTTGGCTCCATCAGCTGTTATAAAAAGCAACAAACAAAAGAAAGGATTAAGCATCCAACAAGTAGGGGGAGATATATACCAAATTACCAATGAATATCAACAAACTAATTGGGATTTGGGACCCGTGTCTCTAATAATTTGAGAATTGGATTCAACTAAACCCCTGGAAAAGGAAATTATACATATCAAATTACCAATGAAAAACTGGAAACAATTTTATCCCAACAGATTACATTCAGATTTGACCTCCAAAATTTATCCGCAGCTAGCCAAAAATTCAGAAGATGCCTAAATTAACTCTCAAAATTAAACTAACTGTAATTTTACCGTAACTTAGAGCAACATTAGCTAGAAACAACTTATGCTAGAAAGAGGAATCAGAGAGAGTGCACGAATATCAATGTAGATCGAACGGAAGCTGAGCTCATCAACTCTTTTTTCCGACTTATGAAAGGGACCAGCGCGTTAAGTAAAGACAAAATGCAAAACACTGAACAAAAAGCATAAAAGCCCCTCATCTTCTAAGAAATTTGTCAATCTTGGTCTATAGCTCCTCTTGGCCTCTTCCACCTCTAAACCCTCCTGTATCATCAATCCATTAAAGTGAACTGGAAGAGTTGAAACATCACTAGATAATATTAAAGAAAATTTAAGTTTACAGCCATCATTCCTAGAATTGCCCCCAAAAATTTGCCAATGACAGAACTTGTAAACTCTTTTTTATAATTTAATAAAAGATTAAATTAGGCTAAGACCTACCTGCTTCAAAAAGAAAATTTATAACATTGATTTTCAATGACTTCACAGATCAAATTTTAGCATCTTATTCTGTACATTTGTAAAAAACTTTTTTGAAAATTTACTTCATATTTTTGACAAGATATACCTTTTTTTTTTTTTGAGTAAACACAAGATATACCTTTTATGATTGAAATCTGCAAACTGTGGTGGGGTATTAGCTTCCAAGACCTTGATAAAAGCCTTTTTGCCACATGCAAAATCCTTGTAAATTCTTCTCTATTAATTTTAAACTCAAACGTGCACGAAAAAGAAAAACCCAACTCATATAAAAGATGAACCATAGCGGAAAATGGGATTATCTTAAGGCCCACATCTCTCAATTTTTTTGACTAAAAAGCCCGTTTATCTTTATGTGTTGAAGAAATGGGCCTGACAAGAGGCTGATAGCCAGCATCTTTATGGAAGTAAACGGAGAGATCCAGTCTATAATGTAATGGAAAGATTAGTTATAAAGTGGCTATAACTACCTCCTGTAAAAACAATTAATTTTCCCGGATCCTCTAACTAATTTTGTCCAAGTGGGCCCCACATGACATTAAATGGCAGTTATTAAGTAGGATTTCCTTTAGAAATTAGTATCACAAGATTCTCTAATCTCTACCCATGTGGCTAGTTTGTTCATAAACAATAATTGAGAGAGAATAAAATAGAAAACCTTAAGAGAGAAAATTGTTACGTGATCATGCATCTCACATCCTGTTGACTTTTAAAATTAGGAGAGATTATAAATCAAAACTAGAATCTCAATCGAATCAACAGTCTTCCAATTTTCGTCACACGACGATGTTTCTCAAAAACCCCCAAATTGGAGCTTTGGTTCTCCTTCTATGGCAATCCATGGCCGTACTGATCCTTTCAATCCCGACAGATTTCTCCATTGCTGGATACAACCCTTATCCGACAAATGCACACAAGCTTCATATAGCTCAACTTTTCGAACAATGGATGGAGACGCATGAGAAAATCTATTCCCAGCCGGAGGATAGAACTCGTGGATTTGAGAATTTTCTGAGAAATTACGAATATGTGAATGGAAGGAACGCGAATGGAGGTCATTCTGTAGGGATGAATAATTTGGCGGATTTGAGCAATGAGGAGTTCAGGGAGAAGTATTTGAGTAAGTTTCAGATGGGAAAGAGAAGAGAGAGAAGGGTGGGATCGGATAATGAGAGAAACTACGAGAGCTGCGATGCGCCTCCTTCCCTCAATTGGGAGGAGAAAGGTGTGGTTACTGCCGTAAAAAATCAAGGCCAATGCGGTAAGATGTATTTTTTATTTCTTTTCGAGTAGTTCATCTTTGTTGCCATCTAAATCCAGAAACTACTGTGATAAGTTATTAATCTATAAGTTTCAAATAACATAAATTTCTGTAAATTTTAGTATTTTGTTTCCAAAATTGTGGCAATCAGAACTCAGAATAACAGAAAAAAATTCAAACCTCATTTAACAGTATCCAACTGGTATCCTTGTGTTAGGTATTAGCAATGCTGGTATTAAGATTTGGTATGGTAAATTATTCCAAACTAACATTCGTGGTCAAGCAATTATTCCTTTGATTGATATATAAGCAAATAAATCATACCACTTAAATTGTAATTTTTTTGTATTTAGGAAGCTGTTGGTCATTCTCTACAACTGGAGCCATTGAAGGAATTAATGCGATAACCACTGGAGAGCTGATCAGCCTCTCGGAACAAGAGCTTGTAGAGTGCGTGACGACCAACTGGGGTTGCAATGGAGGCTACATGGATTATGCATTTGAATGGATTATCCAAAATGGAGGGATCAGCACCGAGTCAAGTTATCCCTATACAGCAAAAGACGGTATATGCAACATCACTCAGGTAATTCAACCGGAAGATTATTTTCAACAACTGTACCTTTCTTTTTCTGATGTTGTACTTGTCTTTTCTGATTTGGGATCTTATGAGTGAGGCTATGGTACTATGCATAGCGCATAATGGTCCGTACTATGGATTAATATCTCCATTTTCTAAGTCTAAGTAGTCGATCTGAACCGTTCAACATGACCTTCATATAAAAATGCACTTGTAGATCAAATTTTACATTTTTTAGATTTTTTTTGCTATATTTATAGATATGTGGAAAATCACTTGGTCTAAAAATTCTAGACCATTAAAAAGTGATTTTCTACCTATATAAAATTATAGTAAATTTTTTTAAAAAAATGTAAAATTTAGTCTGCAAGTATGTTTCATATAGAGATCATGTTAAACGATTCAGATCAACTATTTGGACATAAAAATGAAAATATTGATCCGTAGTACGGACCAATCTGCGGTATGCATAGTACCATAGCCTCACTTGGATCTTATTGTATGCTTTTTTTATTTCCTTTTTTTTGCCAGTACCGCAATAAAAATAACAGAATTATATTTGTCTGTGTGTTTGGCTAATGAAAAACTATATGGCAGGCGAATAATAAAGCAGTGACAATAGATGGGTACCAAGATGTGCCACCGAATGATGAGGCGCTTCTCTGTGCTGTACTGAAACAACCAATTAGTGTCGGCATTGAAGCCGGTGCTCGTGACTTCCAGCTTTACAAAGAGGTAAGCTTCAATAGTTCCAAAATGTATTAGAGGGATCTTTAGGAATTTTTTGTATCAAGTGCATTTCTTGGTTTCTTTGTGTGCATGCTTCATGGCAGGATGCACTTCTTGTTCTTGACCAGTAAAAGAAAGACAATTTGTTTCTATTTCTTGTGAAAAATGCAACTAAACCAGCAATTGCTCAATTGGAATGATAGGGAATCTACAACGGAAATTGCTCAAGTGATCCAGATGAAATAAACCACGCAGTGCTGCTTGTTGGATATGGATCTGAGAATGGCACCGATTACTGGATCTTGAAGAACTCCTGGGATACAAGATGGGGTAACCAAGGCTATATCTACATAAAAAGAGATTTAAGCCTGCCGTATGGTAAGTGTGCTATACATGGACTTGCCTCGTACCCTACAAAAAATCACGCTACTATCTCCCCATATCGGGCATTTGAGTAACCTGTAATTAGTGTAATTAGTGTATTTCTGATTTGTTGCTTATTTCACTTGCTGAACATTGAGTGGCTTTTAAATTGATGGGCAATTGAGATAATACATTTATTTTCTTGAGGTAAAATCCCTTGAGAAATTTAAAAAATTTAAGACAAGGCTACATCAGGTACATTTAGAGTCGCACATCCGGGGAGAAATACATAGTTAATTTTTTGAAACACATAATTTACGAGATTGCAGGGCCCCGCACCTGACAAATATTTCTGTAACTCTTCATTGGGCCAAAAATTGTAGATTCTTGTGATGAATCAGGTATATATGCCAGTATACTGTAGTCTAATAGAATCAGAGTTAGGGGTTGAGGCATCGTCTTATTGTTTGGAATTTTTTGCCATGATTTCTCCATGTAATACAGAAGTTGATCTGGTACATTGGAGTTGACCATTGTGATTGTAAAATACTATATTAGTTGATGAACCATAAGGATTTTTATGTTTGTGAATAGATTAGATGATTTATGATGATATCTGTGGGTTTCTCTTGTGCTTACGAAGAGAAATTATGAGTTTCAAAGCGACAGGTGGCATTTTATAGAGAGACCTGGCGAAATAAACTATGGATATTGTTGGAATTACATTAACCTGGGGGAGCGGGTCGCGTCCTATGGGCATCGAACTCAAATCGGTTTGATGTTAACTCAGAACCGTCCTATTTGTTTTGTGAACCGTTCACGCTTGATCTGCATGAATAAGAAGCGCTTGTATGGATCACAAAGCGAATTGGACAGATCCGAGAAGGCATCGGACTGATTTGAGTCCAATGGGAGCAGCTTGGGTCCGATGCCCATCGGACCCAAAGTGGGTTCGATGGGCTCTATGACCGTCCGATCTGTTTTAAGATTCACTCTAGAACTTTCGCGGCTTTTTAAATTTACGTGCGCACGGATCTTAAAGCAGATCGGACGGTCCTAGAGCCCATCGAACCCACTTTGGGTCCGATGGGCATCGGACCCAAGCTGCTCCCGAGTCCGATGACCATCGGACGCGCTCCGCTCCAGTTTTACCGATTATACCTTCACCTTTTATACCTTTCTCCTCTTTTTCTGATATTACTAAAAGACAAATTCTTGTATGCACCTAAGGACCTATTTGTAAAATGAGCATATTTTCATTTTCAAAGTCCAAACAGTCGATCCGACCGTTCAACATTATCTCCATATTAAAATGTACTTGGAGGTCAAATTTTACATTTTTTTGAATTTTTTTACTATTTATTAAGTATTTTACAAAACTAGTCAAATTCAGACCATTGAATTTTGTGCCATCTTAATAAATAGTAAAAAAATTCAAAAAAATGTAAAATTTGACCTCCAAGTACATTTTAACATGGAGATAATGTTGAACGGTCGAATCGACTGTTTGAACTTTGAAAATGAAAATATGCTCATTTTACAAATAGGTCCTTAGGTGCATAGAAGCATCCCTCTTACTAAAAATAGCATAAATACCAACGGCTAGTTAGACGTAGATGAAATTCTCCTCTTTTTGAGGGGTATACATGAAATTCTCCCTTAGATTTATGAGGAAACATCATTAACGGCTCTTTAGCCTTATAAGTTAGAAATCTATGATAATGTATCAAATTGTAACTTATATTATTTTTAAAAACATCAATAAAGCTTTAAAAAACTAAATTTTTACAGATTTTTTTTTTAAAAAAAAAAAAAAGGCATAAGAGCCCGTTTCATATAAGAAACATAACGGTAACTTACAAGTCAATAGTATCAGATTCCAATTATTAGAAAATAACCACAAAAGCTAACAAAGAGTAAAAGACATATGCCCTTCGTTTTAAATTCCACCAAAACACTGTGATAGAAATAAACACGTAATCTAAGCCACCTATCAAAATAGGGCTAAGGTAAACTAATCCTAAACTCGGATTTGTGCAAAAAGGAGAATTGTGCGTCATATCATCAATCTGCTGGAGTTCCAGCTGCCCCTCCTATGCGCAGAACCTGTTCTATCTCCGGCTGGTACACCACCATTTGCATGTCATTTGGATCCCACACGCTCAAATTTTTACAGATATCAATTCAACATTCCAAAATAAAAATAACAAAGTATTTCTGAATAATTCAAGCATCTCGAAAAATGACAAGCAGAGTTGTTCAAGCTCTACTTGAAGGGAACGGGTGGTGTTCGACGCTCATCGGACTTGAGTCCGACAGGTTCTTCTACCGTCCAATCAGCTTTAAGATCTTTGTGCATTCATTTTATAATTCGTGTTGATTTAGTGTGTACGGATTATAAAGCAGATCAAATGGTAGAGAAATCCATCAAATTTGAACCCCATGGACATCAAATGCAAATTTCTCCCCTACTTGGATGATAACCAGAGTTAATGTTTTGATGTTTTCGTTTTTTTTTTCTTACCTTCTTGCCCATATGTAAATCATAATCCAACGTTGTCATATATGTAATATAATTATGAATTGTATATTATCATATATGATTGTCACAATTAAGTGATTTAATATGGAATTAAAATATTAGGCAATCTATGTATTAAATAGGGTGTGGTCCATAAATTTGTAAAATAATTTGAGCAAAAATTAAATCATTGATGGACTGATTCTGAGATTTGCAAGTAAGAAGAACCGCTGTCTAGAGAGTTGTGCAGGCCGCACAAAATATCTCGATTAAGTTGGTTGATAACCAGAGAGTTTTGCGGCTGCACGGTTTTTGATGCGATTGCACAGTTGCACAGTTTTTGATGCAGACGCAGAATATACCTTTTTAGTGTTGGCATACAACCATAAGTTTGTGCGGGCCACACAAAACACTGTTAAATTAGAAAAGACAGTTATTCAGAGAAAATGTGGTTTTGTAGACACGTCTGGCCATTTATGTGGGTCGCACGCGCAGTGCCTGATGGGTTTCCAATGCACAAGATACACAACACACAACTCAGTTTTCTGAACATCAGTTATTTTAGACAGAATATGAGTGTCTTCTCTTTTCTTTCACCATCAAAGACTTGAGAGGAGAAATCCATTAGGAAACTTGGAAGGAATTTTTCAAAGGTGTGTCTTGCTGTCTTAGAAGACTTAAAGGTGAGAAGGGCTTCTTGCCATTGAAGACTTGTTTCGTGCTCACGGAGATGACTCTTCAGACTTGAGGATTTAATGGCCAATAATGCTATGGAATTAGGTATTATATTCCGTACTTATGATTTAGGTTTGGATTTATTTGACATATGACGGTCTTTAGGTTAAGGTGGAGATTGTTTCTTCTTTTCCAGAATGTAAGTGTTTGATCTCTAGATAAAACGTAATTGTTTGACCTTTATGACCCTCCAACAAATCCTCCAACCATGTACAAACTTTTTATGATTTCCGATAAAAATTAGGTAGGTTAACGCCTATCATTAAAAAATAAAAAAGACGCCCAAAACCACGAGATTGAAAAAAAATATATAATCTAAATATCTGTTATTTGAGGTCTCGTAATCTAATTTTAAGTCCTCAATTAGATGAGGAAAGTCCGTTTTTGGTTCGTTAACTTTTTAAATTTTTGTCAATTAAGTCTTCAAATAATTTTTTATGGTTTTATTAAGCCTTTTCAATTTTTGCACATGATTAAATCAAGATTATGTACTTTTTATTGATTTAATTAGCCATGCAAAATCGTTAGTTAAGACTTAATAACTCCACGAACCCATACACTGCTTATAGAAGCCATTAATTATAATACTAATTGAATTTTACTAATTTTCTAATTTAAGAAAATTTAAAAATAGTAAGGCAATAATCGAATCAAGAAAATTTTAAGAAATTGATTGACGAATTTTGAATAGGTATTAGTTCAAAAGTTGATCGAATAAGATATAAATATAATCAAAGACTTAATTCAACCAATTAATTAATTTGGGTAGACCTTTCATAGTTTTGAACTAATTAATTAATTTCTCAGGGGTATTGAGATGAATAATATGGCTGAACATATTTTGTACACACACCTTAAACTATATACTGACATATGATTTTATGCAAAATGTAGGCAATCTATTTGCATAATGCCTAATTATCATAATCTCATTTTTTTTTTCACTTTTTTCATATTGATATATTTAATACATCTCTAAACATGCCTGTACAGTTCACTAAACTTGGGTTGCCTTTCTAATTAAGGTTCAACTTGTAGTCTTTAAAAAAAAAAATCAGTTATAGGTATGTTACTAAATTCAATAAAACAAAACCTTTTGATAATCACTTGAGAGTAGGTCCAATGTCCCTGGTTCGATGGGTTTAATCACCGTCGATTTGCTTTAAGATTCGTGCGAAACACTTTAAAATTCGTGCGTGTTTGTTTCAATTTTTGTGCTCACAAATCTTAAATTAGATCGGACGGTCATCATGCTCGTTGAACCTTAAAGTAGGTCCGATGGGCATCAGACCTCCTCCGTTCTCTTCGATAATAATTATGTTTCAAAATTCATACTACTCAGATGCTAATTCAATTTACGGACTATTTTTTTGCTATTAATGATATTATAAAATCATAACCAACAATTCAATCAACCATTCTCATACAACATGTCTCTCAAAAACAACCAAATTCAAGCAATAGTTCTCCTTATTTGTCTATCCATTGTCATGTTAGCATCTTCAATACGTACAGATTTCATCGGTTTAGGATACAATTTTTCTAATTATAATGCAGAGCAGCAAGAACTAGTTCAACTTTTTGAACAATGGTTGAAAAAGCATGAAAAAACCTACGCACGAACAGAAGATAAAGCGCCGGGATTCAAGAATTTTGCGAAGAATTTCGAGTACGTGCACAAATGGAACGCGAACAGAGAAAAGGGAGGTCATGTTGTGGGGTTAAATAATCTTGCAGATTTAAGTATTGAGGAGTTCAGAGAGAAATATTTGAGAAAGATTCCAATGAGAAAGAGAAGAGAAGTAATTAGGGATGATAAAATAAATATGAAGAAAGAACATGAATATTGTAGCGCGCCACCTTTTCTTGATTGGAGGAAGCAAGGTGTGGTCACACGAGTAAAAGATCAAGGATATGTTTGTGGTAAGGTTTATTATTTTATTGTTTAAAATTTTGATATAATTATGTGTGTGTGTGTATTTGCAAAATTTTGATATTGTGTATTTCTTTTTTTGAATTAGTAATATTATATCTACCTTTACAAACTAGTAAATC
Source organism: Carex parvula (assembly GCA_025461045.1). Classification (NCBI taxonomy): domain Eukaryota; kingdom Viridiplantae; phylum Streptophyta; class Magnoliopsida; order Poales; family Cyperaceae; genus Carex; species Carex parvula. The sequence continues at coordinate 469,925 of JAJGRW010000143.1, forward strand.
TCAATTTCCAACTTTTTGATATACCGTTATTTTCAATGCCGGAAGGTCAAGTTTTTTAATATATATATATATATATATATATATAGGACAGTGCTACGGTGCTACGCATATATAAGGGCCCTCCGTGCTACAGCTCACTTTTTGAGTTTTCAAAATCCTAACGGTCGATCCGAACCGTTCAACATGATCTCCATATTTAAGTATTGAGGAGTTCAGAGAGAAATATTTGAGAAAGATTCCAATGAGAAAGAGAAGAGAAGTAATTAGGGATGATAAAATAAATATGAAGAAAGAACATGAATATTGTAGCGCGCCACCTTTTCTTGATTGGAGGAAGCAAGGTGTGGTCACAGGAGTAAAAGATCAAGGATATGTTTGTGGTAAGGTTTATTATTTTATTGTTTAAAATTTTGATATAATTATATGTGTATATTTGCAAAATTTTGATATTGGGTATTTCTTTTTTTGAATTAGTAATATTATATCTACCTTTACAAACTAGTAAATCTCAATTTCCAACTTTTTGATATACCGTTATTTTCAATGCCGGAAGGTCAAGTTTTTTAATATATATATATATATATATATATATATATATATATATATAGGACAGTGCTACGGTGCTACGCATATATAAGGGCCCTCCGTGCTACAGCTCACTTTTTGAGTTTTCAAAATCCTAACGGTCGATCCGAACCGTTCAACATGATCTCCATATGAATATGTACTTGCAAACCAAATTTTACATTTTTAGAATTTTTTTACTATTTATTAAGCCACTTTGAAAAAACACTCATTTGTACACAACAGTAAACTTTTCTGGACCATTGGATCAGCGATTTTCAAAGTGGCTTAATTAATAGTAAAAAAATTTTAAAAAATATAAAATTTGGTTTGCAAGTACATATTCATATGGAGATCATGTTGAACTGTTCGGATCGACCGTTAGGATTTTGAAAACTCAAAAAGTGAGCCGTAGCACGGAGGGGCCCTTATATATGCGTAGCATATTAGCCAGATTCTATATATATATATATATATAGAGTATGGCTAATGTGCTTTGGGAAGCATTTCGGCGAGGTGCTTCCGGGGACATATCTTAGTGTTTGATGTTCAAACAACAAATCCAAACTGTTAGATGTTCAATCTATATTAAAATGTACTTGGAGACCAAATTTTACATTTTTTGAAATTTTTTTACTATTTATTAAACCACTTTGAAAATTGCTGATCATATGGTCCAGAATTTTATTAAGCCACTTAAAACGCTATAGCGCGCTATTTAGAACACTGATAAAATATACAAAATAATATATATAATAATTAGTTTTTGGAATTGAATGGAGTCAATTGATCTCATTTGATGTATGTGAATTCGCCCTTGGGTATTGAGATGAATAATATGGCTGAACATATTTTGTGCACACACCTTAAACTATATACAGACATAAGATTTTATGCAAAATGTAGGCAATCTATTTGCATAATGCCTAATTAACATAATCTCATTTCTTTTTCACTTTTTTCATATTGATATATTTAATACATCTCTAAAAATGCCTGTACAGTTCACTAAACTTGGGTTGCCTTTCTAATTAGGGTTCAACTTGTAGTCTTTAAAAAAAAAATTCAATTATAGGTATGTTACTAAATTCAATAAACTATTTTTCTGCTATTAATGATATTATAAAATCATAACCAACAATTCAATCAACCATTCTCATACAACAATGTCTCTCAAAAACAACCAAATTCAAGCAATAGTTCTCCTTATTTGTCTATCCATTGTCATGTTAGCATCTTCAATACGTACAGATTTCTCGAGTTTAGGATACAATTTTTCTAATTATAATGCGGAGCATCAAGAACTAGTTCAACTTTTTGAACAATGGTTGAAAAAGCATGAAAAAACCTACGCACGACCGGAAGATAAAGCACGGGGATTCGAGAATTTTGCGAAAAATTTCGAGTACGTGCACAAATGGAACGCGAACAGAGAAAAGGGAGCTCATGTTGTGGGGTTAAATAATCTTGCAGATTTAAGTATTGAAGAATTCAGAGAGAAATATTTGAGAAGATCTAGAGAAGAGAAGTAATTAGGGATGATCAAATAAATATGAAGAAAGAATATGAATATTGTAGCGCGCCACCTTTTCTTGATTGGAGGAAGCAAGGTGTGGTCACACGAGTAAAAGATCAAGGATATGTTTGTGGTAAGGTTTATTATTTTATTGGTTAAAATTTTGATATAATTATGTGTATATATTTTTGCAAAATTTTGATATTGTGTATTTGTTTTTTGAATTAGTAATATTATATCTACCTTTACAAACTAGTAAATCTCAATTTCCAACTTTTTGATATACCGTTATTCATATATCTCTATTTTCAATGCCGGAAGGTCAAGTTTTTTCAATATATATACATACACATACACATACATATACATATATATATATATATCTACATACATATACATATATATATATATACATATACATATATATCTATATATATATACATATACACATATATATATATGAGTTAGCCTTCCTCTAATATTTCAACAATATGCTTCTGGTCTCTAAAATTTATTGAATCGGCTTCAGACGAAAAATCCAAACCATTCAAAGTAATCTCCTTAACGAGAGCTTCGCTTTCATATATTTTTTTTAATTTTCGAATTTATTTACTATCAAGTCAAGTGGTAAAAAAAATGAACAAAATAGTGTATTAAAATACACACAAAATCCTTCATATTTTGACCGCTTGACTTGATAGTAAATAAATTCGAAAATTAAAAAAAATTATATGAAAACGAAGCTCTCGTTAAGAAAATTGGTTGAACGGTTTGGATTTTTCGTTTGAAGCTGATTCAATAGATTTTAGAGGTCAGAAGTATATTGTTAATATATTAGAGGAAGCGTGTTAACTGTACTCTATATATAGAGAGATATAAATGATCTTTTACTGTGAGAAGTGCTAACTATCATTTAAAATATTTTGCATATTTTTCATCCGGTACATCGTCCAGAAACTCAAGCTTGATTATTACAAATAGATATATATTGACTTGAAAAAAATATTAAAAAAACCAATTCTGTATCGTTTCTGGTCACATGAGGAGGTTAGGGGAATGCAATTGTCTATTACTGAATTAAATCTTTTTTTTATTCCAAAATATGTTTCTCTTTCAGAATTTTTTTTTTGCAAAATATATGATATTGTGTTCAAAATAATTATACAATTAATAATAAAATTTTGTCATTCATTATCTTATTATCTTTTACTCCGCTTTATTCCTGCCTATCTAAAAAATGCATGCTAGAGGAGTCATGGATATCTAAAGTGAGGATTCCCACTTTAGCCCTCTATTTTTGAAAGCTTCGCACATGCAGTGAAATCGTGAGTGGGACTCGAATTTCAAACTCTCAATCTTTTAATAACTACAGTCTTAGAATCTTTTTTTCTAACTAACTGTGCAACTATCCCATCCCCACTATAGCCCTCTATTTTTTGAAAGCTTCGCACATGCAGTGAAATCGTGAGTGGGACTCGATTCTCGAACTCTCAATCTTTTAATAACTACAGTCTTAGAATCTTTTTTTCTAACTAAATGTGCAACTGTCCCATCCCCATTGTAGCCCTCTATTTTTTGAAAGCTTCGCACATGCATGCAGTGAAATTGTGAGTGGGACTCGAACTCTCAATCTTTTAATACTACAGTCTTAGAATCTTTTTTTCTAACCAACTGTGCTACTGTCCCATCCCCACTGTAGCCCTCTATTTTTTGAAAGCTTCGCACATGCAGTGAAATCGTGAGTGGGATTTGAACTCTCAATCTTTTAATAACTATAGTCTTAGAATCTTTTTTTTTTCTAACCAACTGTGCTACTATCCTATCCCACTGTAGCTCTCTCAATTTGTATTTATGAGAAATAATTGTTTTTTTAATATTTAAACTTTAGAATTCTTAACTCAAATAATAAAATAAAAATCCTCCTTTTACATAAAACATTGTTACATACTTGTGTTGTGCCAACTTAATTTCCATTATCCACTTAATATCACAGGCCCAAATAGGCAGAGGGAAATGGATGCTAAGCATGCATCTCCTATAAATTGAAATTATTTTGTTTTATTCTTAAAATTTAATTTCTACAAAAATTATACACTTAACTTCTTTTATAAAATAAAATTACATAATACTTATGTTGTTTCTATTTTCTGGTTACGCCTTTTGAACCGAACTTTTTTTTAGTTACCACAACATAAAATCAAAATTAAATGAATACTATTCTTGCTGAGATTTTTTCAATCCTACTACCCACGCGGACCCAGTTCGCGCACCAAAATGGATTGGTGCGCGGACTGGGTGGGCGCACCAACTGGTGCTCTAACTGGGTTAGAGCACCAATTGTCCCGAAATTTTTACTGCTCTTCAGTGCATTTCACCCCGTTTGAGCACTAATTTTGCACCAATTTTGGTGCGCGAACCTAGTTAGAGCACCAATTGATGCGCCAACCCAGTCCGGGCACCAATCCAATTTGGTGCGCGAACTGAATCCACATGGATGGTAGGATTAAAAATAGCTTGGACCGGATGGTAATCATTTAATTTCTATTTTTTACTGTGGTAACTAATAAAATTTCGGCCTTTTGAATAATTACATACAAGTTTGATAATAACATAGGGAGTTGTTGGGCATTTGCTTCAGCTGGAGCAATGGAGAGCATTAATGCAATAAAAACTGGGAAGCTGATAAGCATCTCCGAACAAGAGCTCGTAGATTGCATGCCACCCAAATGGGGCTGTCAAGGAGGCCGCAAGGAAGATGGATTTGAATGGGTTATAAAAAATGGAGGAATTAATACCGAATCAAATTATCCTTATGACGGATTAAATCAGACATGCAACATCACTGAGGTAATTCATTCAACACCAAATTATCCAATCTAGTGCACTTGGTTTTCTTTTGTCTTACATGACACCTTTTTTATTTTATTTTATTTTTGAAAAGAGGATGAAATTAGGGGTCAAAACGGAGCAAATACGGAGCGGATAGTGGTAAAACTATATCCATATTCTTTTTTAATTTTCCGGATATGGATACGGATAGAATATTAGCTAGATATAGATACAGATACAGATCGGATCGGATATTTATTAAAATAATATTAAAAAATACCAAATTTCATAATATTTATCTAATTTTAATGGTGAATAACAATATTTTTTAAATGTATATTAAATATATATGATATATATCTACTTTTCAGATACGGATAATTGAAACGTAAAACCATATCAGTATACCATATCCACACAGATATTCAGATACAAATCGGATATTATCCATACTGTTTTCACCCCTGATAGAACATAAACTAACTCAACCTAAAAAAATAATTCAACAGGAAAATATCCAACGTACCCAGTGTATTTTATTTTATACATGAGACATCGAAAATAGTTTTTTTTTTTTGTATTCCTTACTTTTGTGCACTTTAGTTTGAATTGTTCATATCAGACCTATTTAGATTTTTAATTATATTTTTTTACCTTTGCGGTGGATACAATACTAAAAAAGATAATGCTATTTTGAATTACTTTATTTTTGTGCTTAACTAAAGCGAAATTAAATGAACAGGCCAAAAATAAGGTGGTGAAAATAGACGGATACAAGCTTGTGGCACCCAATGATCATGCGTTACAATGTGCTGTGCTGAAACAACCAATTAGTATCGGCATCAACGCCAATACTGAAGACTTCTCTCTTTACATGGAGGTAAGTTTTAGCTGTCATTTAGGGTGTGCTTCAGAACAGATGGGAAATCTCTCATTAAAGGGAAGGAAGGGGAGAGATCGAGGTGAGGCTCACCTCTGCACAGTGATTTTACACTCCGTTTTGGGGGTGACAATTGTCGTAAAAAATCAACACAACGTTGAGCTTTTCTTCCTTCTGAACAGTGCTCGTTCACCTCCGCTCCCTCTCCGGTTCTTCTCTTCTGAAGCAGGTAAAACCGTCGGGCATGGACGGTCTGGAGTGAGGCTCACCTCCCTTTCCTTTCCTCCGCGTCCGTCTGGAGCACAGTCTTAATTAAGTATATCAAATATCTTTAGATATATATATGCTCTCTAATAGAAAAATAAAAGTTAAAGCAAAAAATGGCAATTTAAGAAGAAAAAGTTACTTCAAATCAGAAGACTCAAAATTAGTGAAAATTGATGCCTTTTGTGTTTCTAGGTTTGTATTTTTCTCCTCAATCATTCTCTCCCTTCTAAAATTTTGATTTTTGAAGTAATCATAAATTGTAAACTCTAATCATCCATCTCTTGTTCGTAATCCAGATGGGGAAATCATTTGTTGTAATAACAAATGTATTATATAATTGGGTGGCTTGACCTCCAACTTTTACTCAAAAAAAATAATGTATATCAGGGAATTTACGATGGAAATTGCTCGAGCAACCCGCACCTCATCGACCATGAAGTTCTACTTGTCGGATATGGATCTGAAAATGGCAGTGACTATTGGATCGTGAAGAACTCGTGGGGTAAAGATTGGGGAGACAAAGGATATATGTACATAAAAAGGAATACTAAACAGCTGCCTTATGGCAGGTGTGCCATACTTGCTTCTAACTCATATCCTACAATAAATCACACTTCTTTCTTCCACAGAAAAAAATATACTTCTTCCTCTCATAAATCCAGAATTTGGGGCATTTGGGGTATTTTTTGCATTTCTATTTCTGAATTGCTGCTTTTTTAGCTGTCTATAATTTGAGCGGCTTTTGAGGTGAGACCAATTTATGTTGTACATTTAGAAGCTAGATTAATTAACATCAGCAAGGAAATTTTGTATTTTTTTTTTCTCTATTAAAGGATTGCAATTTTCTGATTTTTTATTAAATAATTGCAATTTTTTTAATGATTTGGATTCGTTGTTTAAAGCCAATCTGAACCATTTCTATTTTTTTTATTTAAGAAATTTTAAAAATATTAAGACCATAATAGAATAAAAAAAAATTAGCAAGTTGATTGCATGTGTAATAGGCAATACTTCAAAGAGTTGATGGAATCAAAATATAATCAAAGACTTAATTGAATTAATTAATTAATTTCTCAGGGGTATTGAGATGATTAAACTAGGGACAAAAGATTTTATGCACGATTTACACAAAATGTAAGCAATCTATTTGCATAATACCTAAATTATCATAATATCATTTTTTTTTCCTTTTTTTTCTTTTCCTTTTGACATATATGAAAATAACTGTCAAAAACATCTCTAAAAATGGTTGTACACTTCACTAAACTTGGGTTGCCTTTAAAATAAACCCTTTCAATAATTATAGTTATGTTTCTAAATTCATGGAAAAATAAACTTTTGCTATTAACTGTTGTAAGATCATAACCAGCAATTCAATCAACCATTCTCATACAACAATGTTTCTCAAAAACAACCAAATTCAAGCAATAGTTCTCCTTATTTGTCTATCCATTGTCATGTTAGCATCTTCAATACGTACAGATTTCTCCGGTTTAGGATACAATTTTTTCTAATTATAATGCAGAGCAACAAAAACTAGTTCAACTTTTTGAACAATGGATGAAAAAGCATGAAAAAACCTACATACGCACGAACAGAAGATAAAGAGCCGGGATTCAAGAATTTTGCGAAGAATTTTGTGTTTGTGCACAAATGGAACGCGAACAAAGAGAAGGGAGGTCATTTGTGGGGTTAAATAATCTTGCAGATTTAAGTATTGAGGAGTTTAGAGAGAAATATTGAGAAAGATTCATATGAGAAAGAGAAGAGAAGCAAGGAATTATCAAATAAATATGAAGACAAAACATGAAAATTGTAGCGCACCACCTTTTTTTAATTGGATATTATTGTGGCAAGGTTTATTCTTTATTGATTATTTAAAATTTTGATACAATTATATGTTTATCCTTGCAAAATTTTGATATTGTGCATGTATTTTTTTCGAATTAATGATTTATCTGCCTTTACAAACTAGTAAATCTCAATCTCCAACTTTTTGATATACCGTTATTCATATTTAAATTTTTAATGCGGTATGACTATTCTTTATATATATATATATATATATAGTTGAGCTATATGGTGAGTTGTGAAGTAAGGGCCTTATTTTACTTTACGCTCATATTTTTATATTTGAAATTTCAAAGAGACGATCTGAACCCATATGTGATCTCTATATTGAAATGTGCTAGGAGACCAAATTTTACATTTTTTTAAAATTGTTTACTAATTTTTTAGAATATTTCAAAATCACTGTTTTTTATGGTTCAAAATCCGTCCAAAAACAATGGCTTTCTACCTATCTAAAAAAATAGTAAAAATTTCCAGAAGATATAAAATTTGGTCTCCAAGCACATTTTAATATGGATATCATGTTGAGAGGTTCGGATCGATTATTCGATCTTTGAAAACGGATATATGAGCGTGAATTAAAACAAGATCCTTACTTCGCAACTCACCATAGCCCATCTCTATCTGTATATATACCATTATTCAAATTATCAATCTCCAAGTTTTAAACCTCATGTAGATTGAAAGACAAAAAATTGTCTATTCCAAATCAAACAGTTAAAATATAATGATCTTTTATAATGAGAGGTGCCAACTATTGTTGAAAATATTTTGCATATTTTTCATGCAGTACATCATCCAGAAAACTCAAGCTTGAATATTAGAAATAGATATTGACATGAAAAAAACTATGAAAGGACCAATTTTATATCATTTCTGGCCCCATGAGGTTAGGGGTAGACACGTACCTATCACTAAATTATTTTTTTTTTCTTTCCAAAATATGCTTCTTTCTCAGTATTTTTTTTTTTTACAATTGTGTTCAAAATAATTATATGATTGTCTTATTTAAACTTTTAAACATTGAATAATCAGAGGTGGAAGTAGATAGAGGGAAAGGAGTGCTAAGCAACCTTTATAATTTAAAATTATTCAGTTTTGTCCTTTAAAAAATTTATTTTTTACAAAAAAAATATACTACTAGCTTCTCATAAAATAAAATTACATAACACTTATTTATTTGGCCCTCTTATTTCAATTTCCAAGCTCTTTGAATAATGACTTAATTACAATTTTGTTAATAACATAGGTAATTCATATTCATTCTTTCCTCAAAAAAAAAAATTCATATTCATTCAACAGGAAATATCCAATCTAGGATCTAGGCTTTGTTTTCTTGTTTACAGGAAAATATCCAATCTATATATTACTAAAAAAGATGATGCTACTAATTAAATATCTTTGGATATGCTCTCTAATAAAAAATTAAAACAAAAAATGTAATTGAAAAAGAAAGAAGAAGTTACTTCAAATTAGTAGGCTCAAAATTAGTGAAAATTGATGCCTTCTAAAATTTGGATTTTTTAACTACTTCTAAATTCTAAAATGACATGATAGGAAATTGAAATAGTGCTTTGTAAATTATTGATCCCATTCTATCCTCTTTTCCTCTTCATCCCCCATTCAAAATTTGAGTTATGGAGCAAGGTAGAGCATTTGTGTAACATCCTCTTCATCTACACTTGCTTTCTCTTTGTCTACCTTCTTAATATCTTTGCATATATTTTTCAATATATAAGTAGTTTTATTTATCAAACTTCGTAAAGTATAGTTAAAATATATATTATACCCCCTAAAAATAATGAATAATTGATTATAATGCTAGAGCTACGAGTTAAGTTAGAAATTTTTTATCTATAGAAATTATTAAATTCAATGGTACGGAATAGAAAGAGTGTCTCGTTTTCAACAAATATAGAAAGACCAGATTCATTAAGTCCGATTCAATATTATGAATAAAACTCAATGGTTCCTATCCAATTTTATATGATCAAATGTGGCAGCCCCATTGAATCCGATTCAAAAAAATCAATAGAAAAGCAATGCGGTTGCCGCATTTAATCATGTTAGAATTAAATAGGAATCATTGAGTCTTATCCATAATATTGGATCGGACTCAATGAATCTCATCTTTCTGTATTTGTTGAAAATGAGACAATCTTTTTATTTTCGTATCACTGAATTTAATAATTTCTATAGATAAAAAATTCCCAGTTAAGTTGGTACCTTTACTATGTCTTCCTTGCAGGGTCTAGACATCATCTACTTTCCAAAATAAATAAATTCAAATAATTCAAAATAACTCTTGACAAAAATGTGAATCTCCAATACAAATCTGTTTAGAAAAACAATCTAAGTAATTAATAACTGTAAATTAAACTCAAACAACTGAAAAGTTAAAGTTCGTTCACTTTTTGTGTCTCTATTGTGTCTCTATTTTTCAAACTACAATAATTTAAATTTTAAATTTTAAATGTTACAACAAAACTGTTAGATATGATCTATATCATTTTCTCTATGTATACGTAAAAGATCATGATATTTTGATTTTATTTTTATTAGCATCAACAAGCTTGCAAAAATATACTAATGTCGGTAAATTATGGATATTGATTTTTTAACTTATTGAGTCACATAAAATCAAATCGAAAAGTGATAATTTTTTTATGTGCATGTAGAGAAAATAATATTGATCACATCTAACAGTTTTATTCTGGCATGCAAACTTTATAATCTTTTTATTAAAAAAATAAAAAGTGAAGACATGACGATGGATGCACAAAAAATTGAAGTATTTAAATTCTCTTAAAAAGGAATATATTAGACATTATGTAAATTAATAGAATTCTCATTTCAAGTAAATCTAATGAAATCAAGTGATAAATAATGTATCAGGGAATTTATGTTGTAAATTTAGAAGCTAGTTTACTTAATAACAGCATAGAAATTTTGTATTTTTTTTTCTAATTAAGAATATGTGTCTTTTTTTTCCTCTATTAAAGGATTGCAATTTTCTAAATTTTTTATTAAATTATTGTAATGGAAAAAAAAAAACGTAAAGGTAATAATATGCTACGGTAAATTACACAAAAATATTTATAGGATAAAAAAAATAAGACAAAATAAAGAAAGCCTAAACTTTCAAACATAGCTTTCAAAATTAAGGAGATTCAGTTTTTTGTTAATGCTGTCAAAAAAAAAAAAAATCTGCGCAGACAAAAGAAAATGTTTGTCTTCTAGTCCCCGATCACACGGCTGAAATTTAATCATGGCGATAGTTCCGATTGAATTCATATCGTCCCCGGTACCGTAATAGGAAATCTTTTACAATTACTTGATCTGGGCCGTTCTTTTTAACTTGGCACGATTTCAAAGCCCAATAATACTGCCCCCTCCGCAGTCCGAATCTCAAAGCGGATGAGAGTTAATCTCAAACCGTAAAGTGAAGGGAATCTTTTACAGTAATGGAGAGGATATTTGTCCGTTCCGATTCTACCCTCCCTTAAAACCCTTAAAACCCTTTCACGCCTTTCCCGTTCCCAGTCCCCCACCTCACTCCCAGTAATCGCTCTTTGTCGCTTTACCTTTCTCTTTCGAAAACAATGGCGGATAATCTCACCGGCGAGCGAATCAACAGCACGTGCATTCCGACGTGGCGGGTCGACTGGAGCAGAAGCTCGCTGATCTCGTCCTGGTATTATTCCCCCTTTTAGTTCTATGGTTTGCTTGCCTGTTCGTTACTTCGTTCGCTTTGGAAAAGCTTGTTTAAGTGTTTTCTTTTTTGTGATTATATGCTGTTGAATCATTTGATTTATCCTTGAGCCCGTTGAAAATTTGAGAGAGTGAGAGAGAGAGAGAGAGAGAGATGGCAAGAAGGGGATTTTTGTTTGTGTGTCATTGGCATTCTGCCACGGTTTGCTGAATTGGCCGATGCTTTCGCCTGTCTGTTGGTTTCTCAGGTGGGACATAAGAAGTTACAGGGAATCAGGGCCGGAGCCACATGGAGCTAAATAATTCAAAAAATACGCTTCTATTTCTATATTTTTTCTTAGAAAAATTAAATATAATATACTTATGGTTAAAAATTTATAAAATTATGCCTCACTCTAAAATTTGTCCTCAAAATATGCCTATTTCTTTGTTTTTCTCCGAAAAAATTATAAAAATGTACTTTAAACATTCAAAATAATTATAATTTGCGCCTCACCCAAAATTTTTCCCCAGCCAGAAATTGTTGTTTTGCCTGGGTCTGTGGTAATGTGGGATTTAATTTTGTAATACACACACACACACACACACACACACACACTTATTTTGGCATTTATGTTGTTGTGTGGGATTTTATTTTGATATAGTTGTATTTGGTAGTTGAAATTGAATCTGGTAAGAGGTCTAAAAAGTATGTTAATATTACTTTCTAGTTGTTGAGACTTTTGAATTTAGGTTCAATTTCTTATAGATACTATAATTTACTTAGTCCTTTCAATTATGGATATTTACTTATTTAGTTTCATGTCACATTCAATGTAAGAAAGAAAAAGAAGAGCAATGCAACTTGCACACAAATTGTCTTAGTTCTCGGCATATAAGATATACTATTAAACTTATGCAGTTGATAAAATATTCGATGCAATGCAAATTTGAAGTCTGATTGGATAATTCTGAAAAGGAGCATTGTTGCAAGTGAGAATAATTAATAAAACCAAAATATAACTTGTGCATTTACATCTAGTCTAGACTATAAATTTTGGGGACTTTGTTAATCATTTTACTTGTGTTTCTTGAGACTCCAATTATTTTGTATGGGAATGATCTTAGTAATAATAATTCTTTAAAAAAAAAAAAAAAATGCAGGATAAGAAGGATACTGATGCAAACCCAAACCCTAACTCCGCCTCCGACCAGTGGCCCCCATGCCCCACTCCCTATCCAGACCTCAAACCACCAGCCACATGGGCTGCCACTCAGGCAATGGCCCCACCGCCACCCCCTATCTCTGCCCAGTCTGAAGCTCTTGCTAAAGCCGCCAACATACAGCGCCGCGCCATCAAGGCCACAAAGAAATTTTTCTCAGCTATTAAGGAAGATTTTGGATCTGAATCAGATTACGAGTTCAATTCCTCTGATTCGGAGTCTGAAGTGAAGCCTGACATGGATGAGTTCTTTGATGGTATCTTTGAAAAGGACCATAAACTGACGGAATATTATGAGAAAAACCATGAGAAGGGGGACTTTTACTGCTTTATCTGTCAGGTGAGGGAGGATTTTAAGGGGAAGGGGATGCGTTACAAGAGCGGGCTTGCACTGGTACAGCATGCCAATACTGTATCAAAGGCAGGTTGGAGTGAAGCTCACCGGGCTCTTGGAAGGGCGGTTTGTCAGGTTCTTGGGTGGGACCCGGTAAAGATACCTGGTACCGGTGCCCTTTCCCCTTCTTCTGAGGTTACCACAGAGACTGGTGATTCTGGAACTGAGGTACCTCCTTTGTAGTTTCTGGTATTTTAATTTTGTAAAGGTCTACTTTTGTATATACTGGCAACAATTGTTTGCTTTAGCTGGGGTGCGGATAATAAAGGCAGAATGTTGTTGTCTTATTCTTCATAAGGCCAGATCGTTTGTAAATGAATGTTTTTTTCTAGGTTGTCAATTTTTGTTTACAAAACATCAAGAGCTTAGTTGTAAATATGCTAAATTGGTCATTCAATCTGCAAATTATGAAGGGTTGCTAAAAGTATAATGTATATATTTCCATGAGTAGGGTTAAAATTCCCCATTGTTTTCGTGCCCCAATCATTACTCACATCCTTATCTTCATTTTTAATGTCCAAACAGTCGATCCGAACCACTCAAAATGATCTCCATATTAAAAAATGTGCTTGGACACCAAATTTTATATTTTCTTGGAAATTTTTTACTAATATTTTATATGGGTACAAAATCACTTTTTTATTTTGGATAGTAGAGAATCTTATGAAAAACAATGATTTTGTACCTATCTAAAAATATAGTACAAAATTTCCACAAAAATATATAAAATTTGGTTTCCAAGCACATTTTAATATGGAGATCTTGTTTAGTGGTTTGGATTGACTGTTTGGACTTTGAAGATGGAGATAAAGATGTGAGGCATAGTGGGGGCACGAAAACAATGGGGCATTTTAACCTTGCTCTATTTCTATTTGCACCTTCGGTTCATCTATATGTATTTTTTGTGTTTATTTGCATGCAACCTCACTTGGAAGCATTTCTTTATAGTTGTCATTGCTATTTATTTGAACCTCTTTTATAATGGTTCACGGCAGCAGATTTCAAAGGAAAAGGTATCAAGTTAGGAAGAGAATTCTAAAAATAAGCCAAATGAATACCCTAAAGGAACTGATCTGAAGGTCAGTTTCTTCATGAAATTTTGCATTTACCCCCCCCTAAAATCATCTTAGTTTCTGACTTGCCTCTTGCATATGTTTAACTTGATTTTCTCACCAAGAGAATCTCGTATCTGAAAGAACTTGAAATGCGTCATTGCTTAGAACATGAACTAGTTTTGCCTTATTACAAGTTGCTAATAATCTGGGAAATTTTATCTCTTTCTTTTTTTCCCATAGTTTAGTACCTCTTTATTTTTTCATATGTTCATCAGCTTTCTTACACAACTCATTGTGGAAAATTATAAGTTGCCTGCAAATTACAAAATTAAATTTATTATTGATGAAAGTGTATGTATTGTGTTTACAAAGAGGTTTTATGTTGTTTGATTGCAGGAGAAAAGTGGTGCCACTAATGCTGCTTAGTTCTGATTCCTTTTCAACCATACAGTGCTTTCTTCTACAATCACTGTACTTTCTTTCTCTTTAAATTTCACACTTAATACATTTTTATTACTATTTATGTAATTTGTGTTCGACTTTCGTCTAATTATTTTTCTTGATATTTTGCAGGTCCTGTTTGATATTCACCTTTCTTGCTTCAAAGATCATATGCAGTATTAACCAACAATAGATGAGTATATCTATATCTAGTAATAACAGTAGAAATCTCTGATTTGCTTACTCTGACATGCACGCTCTGGGTCTGTTTATATATTTGGGTGCCAAAATTACTTTGGATACTTGCAATTTTATATTTAGAATTTAGTTAGTTCTGTCACGTTTGCAAAATTGCTATGCTGGTAATAGTCTAATAGGTAGAGGTAGGGGTGAAAATGGTATGGATAATATCTGATCCGTATTCGATCCGTATTTAAAAATTAGATGTGGATATCTGATTTCGAATATCCGTGTGGATATGGATACTGATATGGTTTTACGTTTCAATTATCCGTATCCGAATAGTAGATATATATGAGGAGCGATCAAGTTACAACAAATTTGAGTTACAACAAAGTTACAACAATCATTTTTTTTATTTTCAAAGTCCAAATCGTCGATCCAAACTGTTCAACATGATCTCCACAATAAACTGTGCTTGTAGATCAAATTTTACATTTTTTTGAAATTTTTTACTATTTATTAAGTATTTTACAAAAAATAGTCATATTTAGATCATTGAATTTTGTACCCATCTTAATAAATAGTAAAAAAATTCAAAAAAATGTAAAATTTGATCTGCAAGCACATTTTATTTAGATAATCATGTTGAACGGTTTGGATCGACGATTTGGACTTTGAAAATAAAAAAAATAGTTGTTGTAACTTTGTTGTAACTCAAATTTGTTGTAATTTGATCCCTCCTCATATATCATATATTTTAATGAGGATGGCTCAAATGCCCCATTGCTTCACGCCCCAATCGTACCCCAACATCTTTATCTTTAATTTCAAAGTCGAAATAAAAGATCTGAACCGCTCAACATGATATCCATGTTAAAATGTGCTTAGAGATCAAATTTATATTTTTTGAAATTTTTTTACTATTTTTTAAGATAGATACAAAATCATTGTTTTTCAAGAAATTGTGGATCATCTAAAAACAATGATTTTGTACTTATCTTAAAAAATAGTAAAAAATTTCCAAAAAATATAAAATTTGGTCTCCAATCATAGGGAGCAGCTTGGGTCCGATGCCCATCGGACCCAAAGTGGGTTCGATGGGCTCTAATACCGTCCGATCTGCTTTAGGATTCGTGCGCACGTAAATTAAAGAAGCTGCAAAAGTTCTGGCGTGAATCTTAAAGCAGATCGGACGGTCATAGAGCCCATCGAACCCACTTTGGGTCTGATGGGCATCGGACCCAAGCTGCTCCCTCAATCATATTTTAACGTGGATATCACATTGAGCAGTTCGGATCATCTGTTTGAACTTTGAAATTGAAGATAAAGATATTGGGGTACGATTGGTGCATGAAGCAATGGGGCATTTGAGCCCTCCTCTATTTTAATATATATTACGAAAAAATATTGTTATTCACTATTAAAATTAGATAAATGTTATAAATTTTGGTATTTTTTAATATTATTTTAATAAATTTCCGATCTGATCCATATCCATATCTGTATACAGCTGATATCCAATCTGTATCCGTATCGGAAAAATTAAAAAGGAATATGGATATGGCTTTACCACTATCCGCTCCGTATTCGCTCCTTTTTCACCCCTAGGTAGAGGTTGTCTCCGGCATTTTCTTTCTTGATATGCTAATTTGAAGCTTTGAAATTGATACTCTGATTTAACCAGGAAAAAAAAAAAAGGTGCATTTGCAAAGAGGAACAAACATCAGTAGTAACTAACTTAATTTTGAGGAAGATTAAGTGGACCAAAAATAAATGTATTACAATTAATCCATGATTAACTTAGATATGTTTATTTTTCAATCACTTGATCAAGTATAAAATAAACTTAATAAGTCATAAAATCTTATGTTGACGCATTATTCATGAAAAAAAAATGAACGATTCAGATTCAACATTTGATTTTTAAATTTAGAAATATAGATACAAAAATGATGTTGCTTATTGGTGTTTGTTTTTGGAGAGAAACAACTTTAGCTCGATAAAAAGAACTGGCAAAGACTTCTTCAGAAACTTGGTTGATTTTTGAAGCAACAAAATAATTTAGAAATAAAAGCTTGGTTGATTTCCAATAATTATAAATGTGCGCAAATCAGATGTGAAGAAAAAGAACCACAAAATTTTGGGCGTTAGAAGACTGCCATTAGAAATTCTCAGTTTTAGGTGGTGGTATAAAAAGAGTAACAGCTTACAAGAACTTTTTTATATTGTAAAAGTACATGCCAACGAGAGGAAAAGCTTTCCATTAATTAAGATTTTTATAAAAAAAAAATGTATCATTTTTATTGAAACAAAACACAAGTTTATATGGTTGCTTCTTAACTGGATTACCTGCTGAGCTGTATTCTGTCTCCATTCTTATATTAAGTACGTAGATATTCTGATTCGTCAATGACTATGATTAAAAAATACAATTTTGAATTGAATATCAGTCCTCCAATCAAATAATCTGCGATTTTTTTATTCTATGCATTTTTTTTTTTATGTTTTTTTACTTGTAGAAGTTTAAATTTATTTAAACACGTACTTACCACATGCAAATTGTATCATCTTTCTTATTGGTTCTGATTTCGTTCTATTTTTAAATGTCATTTAAGGAAATTTTGAATTGATTGGTCATGTCTTTATTTCTTTTCATTTTTTTATATCACTTAAATAATGTTATTTGTCATTTAATATGTCATTGTGTATGAGATCTATTTTATGAAAATATGTCAAAAAGATAAAAAAAACAACATATATGTCATTTAAGAAATATTACTTGCATATAGATGTCATTTACTGTCATTTAAGAAATGTTATTTGTCATTTAGTCAAAAAATTTCATGAAAACATGTTATTTTGTATGAAACTTTTTATGTTCTCTTATAACATGTTTACGTTGCAATGTACGGACACGATACTAGTATATATATTTATAGAGGCAATTTTATGTATATTTTTTTTTAAATTTAAAACTTACGTATTAATTTTCTATTAATATTCATAATATCATATTTACCTTTTTAAATTTCAAAATTTCGCACATTTCTCCAATTCATTCCCTTTTCAATTAAAGCTCATTTTAAATTTATAAAGTTCCCTTTTTGTTCTTTATTAAAAAAAATATATATATATTATTTGCCAGTTTGTGAAGGCATATAATTCATTTATCTGCCCGTGACGTACGACACAAGTGTATGCATGTATGTCATTTTGTATGTGTCATGAACAGATAAATAAATCAGTTGCCTTCATAAATTAATCAATTAGAAGACTAAATATTTTCTTACAAATGCTATATATTTTTCTTTTTTTTAATAAAGAATAAATAAAAACTTTATAAATTTAAAATGAGTTTTAATAAAAAAAAAAATTGGCTAAATTTGTGAGTTTTTGAAATTTAGAAGGTTAAAAATATAATATTATTTGAGTAAATGTTGGAGATCAAACCATCTAACTATTTAATATTCACAAAAAAATTTACTATTTGAATTTCAAACATGCAACCACACACTGAGAATATTGTCTTTATCACCGGACATCTTGATTAAATATAATCTTAAGTCGGGTCGGATAAAATGTTGGGTCTGGTCTCATATCGTCCAGCGTGGTTTTTTGCTCAGAGTGTTGGGTTATCCAATTTCGGATTACTTTTGGCACTATTATTAAAACCGGACCGAATGGATGGACCAGAAACCGGAACCGCTACTCAATCCGCTTTCACAATTTAATTATCTTAACCATTTAATATTAAGGAGAAATAATGTTATGGTTCGCCATAAAATGCTTTTTAAAAGCTTCACATGCAATTCGTCTAAAAAAAATTTAGAAGTTTCACATTTTGAATATCAACTGATAATTTGTTCAATCTTAGAAGTGCAACTTTTATTTCAACCTTGTGGCTAGTTTTTTTTTTCTTAACTAATAGAAAAAATAAATTTTGATTTCATGCATCAGTACGAGGATATACATTTTTACCTTTTGCACTTAACTAAAATTTTAATAAACAATTAATACTTTTATTTGGATTATAACCTCTTTTATATGTTCGGTGTTATAAAAAATCAGCGATTCAACCGGTTGATCCACCGGTTCGACCAATAAATCATTCACTTTAGGTGGGGACATCCCTAGAGAACTGGCTGATCCACCGATTCGACCAAAATTAACCGTCTTAGGTTTCAGGTTGTCTTGGTTCAACCCTGTCGGATCAGGTCAAACATGCCACCTCTATTTTGAAGTAATGTTTTTATACTGCAATTTGTTCGTTTTACGTGGGGCCGACATTTTTATTAATATCCAAAGTTAATTAGAAATTAATAATTATACCCAGATTAGCCGAATTTTGCCAAAAATATTCAAACCTGCCACAAAATGGCAGGTTTTCTTTTTTGTTTTTAACCCGTAATTAACCAATAAATACACCCCTAACCCTTCCTAACTTCACACACCGAATTCTGATTCTCCTCAGCGATTCAAATAAGGTATTAATTTATTTTTATTTATTTTTTATTATATTTTTTAATTTTATAGAATATTTAATTTAATTATTAAAAAAATTAATTATTAAAAAATTAAATTTAATTATTAAAAAACCCAAAACCCAAAACTGTAAACCGTAAACCCAAAACCCAAAACCCAAAACCCTAAGCCCAAAACACAAAACCCTAAACCCAAAACCCAAAATCAAAAATCGAAAACCGAAAACCGAAAACCCTAAACCCAAAACCCTAAACCTTAAATTCTAAAATTGTTTACCTGACAATTGTTTACCATGACCATTTTCTAAAATTGTTTACCTGACAATTGTTTACTATTTTCTAAAATGTTGTTTGTTTACCATGGCCATTATTTCATTATACTATGGTGGAAAGATTAGTAATGCACAAGGAGCTTATTACAACAAAGATGCAGTTGATTCATTTATGGTTCCAAATGATATCTCACTTTTGGAACTGAATTCCATATTTTACACAAAGGCTGGTTATAACCCAGAAAGGTGTTGGCAACCCGACATAGCCCTCCCCCCAACGGGAAATGGGTTGTTATGAAACTTGTAGATGAGAGTACGTGGAGAGGCATGTTCGGTTATTTGAGGTCCCAAGTGAATTTTGTAATAGAAATATTTTCCAGAAGAATTCCGGTAGAGTCCGGGGTTGGAAGTTTTGGCTCTGGATCAGTGGCACCACATTATACAACACAACCAGAAACATATAGACCCCTCGTTCCTTTAATCGAACCTGATCCAGAAACATACAATTACGTCACTCCACCAGCACCCAACGAAGACACTCAGTTTCATCCCCACCTAGACCCCATTGAGGTAGACCAAGATAGTTTCATCCCCACCTAAAACCCGTAAATGTGGCGCCTTTACCATTACCTCCAGTATCACCTTACCCCAGACCGACACCAGTAGATACAACCTGGTCGAATTTTGAAAATATTAATGAACTGGTGCGAGGATGACTTTTTTGCAAGCTGGTATACTGTGAACTACCTTGAAAGTACTTGGGATCATGTGTTCGAACCAATTGGCAATATGGTAGACTGGCCTTCGAATACTGAAGCAAGAATCCTTTCGAGTAAGGGTTGTATTAGGGTTGGGAGGCGAAAACACATCCATCATGTAATGACGATGGATGAAATGGAAGGTAGACGAAGGGCATCAACCTCGCCGTTCCACTTCCAATAGGCAACGAAGAGGTATGTAACATTTATCAAAAATTATATTTCTTTTCAATTTATACCAACTTACTAAGTAACACATGCAAATGCGGCAGAAAATAAGCGAGTTATGGCAGAGGGAAGTGGGTCCGGAGGGTCACGGCGTAGCACAGCTACAAGCCGTTTAGATGCAACTGCTATGTATGCCGAAGCAATGGGAGAGACAGTTGCCATAGGAAGAGAGGCGGTTGGGGTGTAAGGAGAGCCATCTGGAATCCAACCGAGGAGGTCAACTACTAGACGTACAACAAGGGCATCTACAAGCCAAGCAGGGCCATCTGGAACCCAAGCAAGGCCATCAGGTAGCCAAGCAGAGCCATCTGGTAGGCCATCTGGTAGGTCATCTTTTGAAAGTGGTTTTTTTCGCGGATTTAGTTTTAGATGTAGTAGTAATAGGTGATTTATATGCATGTTGTGAACTTGTTTATTTAGATGCTGCTTTCAGAATTTTTTTATTTGCAATATGTGTGGACTTTATTTGAAAATTGTGTGGACTCTATTTGCAATTTGTGTGTACTTTATTGTTTTGTACGAGACTCTGAATTGTCACTCTGAATTGTGTGGACTTTATTTGTAATTTAATTGTGACTCTGAATTCTTTCTCACGCCTTCATTTTCAAAGGAAACAACATGGGACTACTAAATAAAAAGTAATTCTTATTTAATTAATACTCAAAGAAATTACAACCTAATTTATCCAACTACAATAAAATACTACTTCTTAGAACCAAGCTCAAATGCATCTAAATTTTAAACCCTACTAATACTACTGCATGGAATAAAGTCTACAACATAAATTCTTAATAAGTAGTACTACTTCTTACAACGAGCCTTGAAAGTACATGGAACAAAGTCTTCATCGAATTTTACCGGATCTGGATTAGTCACAGCAGACGAAGTGGTAGCCTTACCCGTATAAGTACACAGAACAAACTCATCGTCCGATGTTGGAGGCTCTGGATCAATCTTTTTCTTTTTCAAACCAAAGCCGTAGGGGTTTTTCACAAAGTTATTGTCTGAAATTTCATACCGAATAGGCCGTCTACTCTATTCCTCCATCGTACATGTCACACAATTTCGGGAATCACGGCATACTTGACCGTTGTTCCTTTTTCTCTCATTTTTACCTCGATCATTAATTGACCCTCCTCTCGTTAGGCCACGATTGGATGACTTATCTCGGTTGCTATTGTTCAAATATCGGCCTCAAAAATCACCTTCTATTTCTCTCTGTCCCTTCCACCCTCTCTCTTTTGTGAGTTGAGTGAACTGTGTGGATGAGAGAGCAAAAATGGTATATTTATAGGTTAATTACGGGTAAAAGAAAAATAGAAAACCAGCCACAAAATGACAGGCTTCTGGGAAAGAAAAAACCAGCTATTTTGTGACCGATTTGAA
This sequence comes from Carex parvula, assembly GCA_025461045.1. Classification (NCBI taxonomy): domain Eukaryota; kingdom Viridiplantae; phylum Streptophyta; class Magnoliopsida; order Poales; family Cyperaceae; genus Carex; species Carex parvula. The sequence continues at coordinate 491,943 of JAJGRW010000143.1, forward strand.
TATTTTTAGCAAAACTCAGCGTTTTTGGAAATAATTATTAATTTCTATTTAACTTTGGATAATAATAAAAATGTCGGACGTGGGGACATGCCTGGAGAAAAATGTCGCTAATTTGAAAAGCTCGACGACTTTTCTCACAAAAAAACAAAACAAAACAAAAAAGAAAAGAAAAGAAAGACAGCAAAGACGACGACTTCGGACCAAGTCAATCAATGGAGACCTCCATTCCTTCGAAGTACAGAAAACCAGGCCACGGCGCGGCAGCTTCGCACACTCGACATTCTCTACTCCTCCTCCCCTTCTCTCTGGCGCCATGAATTACAGTGAGCAAGAGTTGGCGCGAGAAGTTCTACATCTCCATTCTCTCTGGCACCAGGGCCCACCAAACTCAAACCACAATTTCTCTTCCCATCATATCCCTTACCATGATCACACATTCTACCGGAGGCCCTCCTCTAACCGTACCCGCTACTCCCGCCCAAACCCTAACCCTAACCCTAGTATTTGCTATAACGACTACCGGAGTTCTCATCTTACGCCTGAAAGAAGCAACAAGAAACAAAAGCAGGAGTCGACGCCGGAAAAGGAGTGGCCGTGTGACCCGGCTTCAGTTCCAGAGAAATCTTCGCCTCACGCGTGGGCCCCATTTGAACACGCCGTACAAACGCCCCCTACTTTGTCCCCTAATTCCGCCGCTCGAGCTGACTTGATGTCGATGCAACTCTCCGCAATTCAATCTTGCAAAGGTTTCTTCTCACAGGATTCTGATTCAGAATCAGAGTACGAATCAGAATCGGAAAATGATGTGGATGAATTTTTCAGTGGACTTTTTGAAAAAGATGCGGATTTGAGGGGCTGTTATGAAAAAAATCATGAAATAAGTGAATTTTACTGTCTAGTGTGTGAAATGAGGAAGGATGTCAAGAAGAGGAAGGGAAAGATGTACAAAGGGTGTGTAGCATTGGTTCAGCATGCCAGTGCTATTGGCAAAGCAGGCCGGCGTGCGGCCCACCAAGCCTTTGCAAGGGCCATCTGTCTGGTTCTTGGGTGGGACCCGCAGAGGTTGCCGAGTATCGTCCTTTTCCCTGGATCTGTGGTGAAAGCTGATCAATCTGAGGTGGAATCTTAGATATTCATGATTTTAGAGTTTCTGTTGTTGTAGAGGATTTCATTTGTAGTTATTTGTATTTGTTGACAGTAGTTTGAGAAATTATATGAGTAGAACTGGGGTGTTCTTAAGCTCACCAAGCATCTTTGTAAGCTTTAACTCAAAAACTCATCGGATTGGCTTCAAGTGACGTATCCAAACCGTAGAAACCTTTGGATGAGTGGATTATAAAGGAAAAATCTTTTAGGTTTTCAATTCTGGTTTCCCAAAATAGTACGGCTTTGTTGTAAAATATGCAAGACAACTTATTCACTCTACAACTGTGAAAGCCAGATAAATATAAAATTGTATTGTTCCTTTTTTATCTGTTATTTTTGTGTGTATCTATTTGCACGCAACCCTGTTTGCAAGCATTTCTCTTCTAGTTACACCTGTTAATCATTTGAACCTTTTTATTCTGATTTATTGCAGAATTCAAAAGGAAAGGATTCAGGTCAGGAAGAGAACTTTGAAAATGATGTAAATGAGGATCCTCAAGGAATTGTTCTAAAGGTCACTTTGTTCATAAGATTTTTCGTTTTGACCCCTTAATAATTAGGAATTACAAAAATTGAAAAGTTGTAAGTCTAGTTAACATGAACTAGTCATTACCCATTTTATTGGTACAAGACTAAAGATTGTGTCTGGGAAAATTACAGATGGTGGATTGTACTGGTTCCAAGGAGGAACAGGCTGGTACCACATCTGGTTCTCCTGTGGATGTATGTACCAGTGTCAAAGTCTGTTATAGTTTTGTTTCCTCTGTTTTTTTTTTTTTGTCATTCATTTTGTTTTCTCTCTTTTGTTCAATCAGCCTTTGCTTCATTCATTAAGTCGTTTTACTTGCATAGTACCTTTTTTTGGTGATTATAAGATGTACACAAATTACTAGATTCAATTTATCACCGATGGAAGTGAATATCTGGTGTTTACAAAGAAATTTTATCTTGTTTAATTGCAGGAGAAGAAAGAAGGCACTAGCTTTGATACTTTGTTCTGATCATTTCCATCCATCTAGTATCTTTTTCGGCTGCGATCTTTTTGCTTCTTTTTTTAATCTAACTGTTATCCGTATTGTTATATATATACTTGTGACAGACTAATATCTCATTATTTATTTATTTTTTTAAATGGCAGGTCTTGCTTGATATTCTAACCATTTTAGCTTCAAAGATCATATTCAGTGTTTAATCAACCTATTGTGAGTATATCTAGTTACTCTAGTTATAATAGAACTCTAGGATTGGCTTGCAATTATTTTGGGCATGCATTTGTTGAGTCTTAGGTGCCAAAGAGTCAAATCTATTGTTTTGCCTTTATGTATGTAGGTATAATATAACTCTATGCTGGTAATAGGTTGAGCCTTGCTCAGGTCAACTGGTATTTTATATATATATATATATATATATTTATTTATTTTTTTTAAATACTGGTTACGAGTTATGAAGTCTACTGCTCCTAGGACTGCAAACGAACCAAATCGAATTGAACTTACCTCCAGTTTGAGTTTGGTTTGAATTAATTGCGAACGAACTCAATTTCTAATCGTACTTTTTACAAACTCAATTTCGAACTTTTACGAACTTTGTTACGACTTACGAGTTATGACTTATGGCTGGGGCCATAGTTCGAAATTACAACACTTCAATAAAAACTCAGACATTCTGAATTTTAATTACATAGTACATTAAAGTTTATATCAAAGTTCATTACAAATATCAAAATTTATATCAAACAACAAAGTTTAGTACAATCAATCAAAGTTCAGTACAATCACAAAATCCAAAGTTTTTCAAATAGCCAACAGGAGCAACATCACCAAAGTTTTCAAATATCCAAAGTATTCAAAGTACAATTTAAATATCAATAGAAGTACAGAATAATCACCAAAGTTTTTGAATTATTACAAACCCAAATATTATCCTAAATAAAACATTAAAGTTCATTATCAGGAGAAATCAACGGTTCACGTTTGAGTTAATTTCGAACTAAGTTTGGTTTGCGAACCTATTTCGAACGAACTAGGTCCAGTTTGAGTTTGGTTTGAATTAATTTCGAACTAAGTTTGGTTTGAATTAATTTCCAACGAACTCAATTTCGAATCGAATTTTTTACGAACTTTTTCGAATCAAATCGAATCGAATTACGAAATACGAATTTTTTGTGCAGCCCTAACTGCTCCTGATTTAACCTGGAGATAATGTGCATATCAGTCTAAAGTTCTAAAACAAATGTTTATAAGCAATAGAAGGAAAATCTTACACTGACCTCTCCAATGATTATATACCAAAACATGATTTATATTATATGGTAAATAGGAAATTTTCACACAAAAAAAGGGCCACTAGCTAAGATAAATTAACCAACCAGAATTTTAAACTATCAACAGACAAACCACATGAACTAATGGCCAACTCCCGGGCTCGGCACAGACTCCAATATCCGTGCAATTGTAACACTGCTCCGGCGGATTATGTTTTCTGAGACGAAACTTAGCACCTCATTATTGCTCCCATTTCCCTCACTAACATAACCTTGATCAATACTAACTGGGAACCTTATTGCATATATGGAAGGAGGGAGAAAGAGGAAGAGAATTACAACAACTTTTGCTCTGTTTGAAAATTGGGCCATTAGATTGTATTTTGTAAGAGGGAGAGAAGAGATTTTGGGGATTGGGAGGGAACCGGGAAATTTAAAGCTTGGTTTATGGTTTGTTTATAAAGAGGTTTAGTGGAGGCAAAGGGAACTAAAGACAAAGGAGATATATTGACAAAATTGAAGTCATTTTCAGAAATTTTAAATTTTAAATTAAGGTTTAGACTTTAGAGTGTAAACAAAGGACCTATGCGCAGGAGGCGTGCTTAGTTGCTTATTAGTATTTGTGTACTTTGCCACGTAATTCTTACTTCAAATTAAATTGACCCATGGATAGATTTGAGGGACCGCAAATAATATTATCATTTAATTTAAAAATATTTATAAGGAATCTCATTCAAATTTCAAATTTATTTTTTACAGAGATAGTATTATTTTAGTGTTGATTCTTTATAATAACATTAAATGGTACAATGTGAGTTGTACGTTATCTAGTCAAATTATATTTTTTTTTTCTCTGCATTTTTTTGGTAAAATGATTAGTCAATGTGTTGTTGTTATAAGTATACCTTGTTTTTACTCGTATGTTTTTTATATTTTTACCTAAATTTCAATGCTATAACAACTATCAAATAATATAAATCATATGCGATCATAAACATAATTAAGTATTATTTAGCTTATCCAGAATCGTTCTAAGTATTATACCTTGCTTTAACTGCTTTAATTTCTCACAATAAAAGCCTCTCATTATTCAAATTTAGATATCATACCGTTTAAGCTGAAACATCAAAAAGTTTAATAACTTAACTCTCCATATATAAACACATGCATAACTATACATAGACAATTCAAGTTTAAATATTGGATAGTTGATATATAAACACCGGACTATAATCAGGGGCCGATCCAGGATTTCGGTCAAGGTAGGGCACTAATCGGATTCAAATACTTATATAACTGTGTAAAAATTTAGTTTTGAACAATCAAGTACTTATATAACGACAAGCAATGGATATTGAAGTGTAAACATTGGACATGTTTTAATATTTAGCCATGCACTGTCGTCGTTTGCATGAGATAATAGGTATACATGCCGTAATGTCGTCGCGCGTTCAGTCCGGCGTCTGAGGCGTGACATAAACGTAAAACGCTCACATTTTATAGTATAGTTTGGATCCAATATCTATCAGAAACAAATTTGGGTCCGATAATCACTGGAGTCGTCTGATCCGCTTTAAAATTTGTACTTACAAATCATAGCGTGTGCACAAATTTTAAAGCGAATCACACGGTTCTGATACCCATCGGACCCAAACTCAGCAGAATTTCATCACGAATCGTAATGCAGTACCAAATCGTTCAGATTTGTGTTGTTGCTGCTGGAGGTGATTAGAAATACAAAAAAGGAAGTTCACAGAAAAGGTATATGGGTCCCATGTGTCAGCTACCCACAACATTCTATGGCATTGTATTCGCCATAGATAACTTTAACTTGCTCCGAGTCAATTGACAAGTGACATTTTCTGAAAAGATAATAATTTTTTTTCTGACTGGGATAAAATAAAAAAAAAAATTATCCAAACTATTAAAAATTGCAAAATTACATGGCAGTAAATTAATATCAATCGCAGCTCACCATTGATACAAGTGACGTGTCAATTGAGTAACAAGCCTGCAATATGTGATGTGATGTCAATCAACCCCCTGACACGCTTGTGAAAAATAAGTATAAAACTAATGCTGATACTCTGATAGTATGTGATTCTTTGTGCCAATCACATAAGTTAGCATTTGTGTTGCTGATGGAAAATGTAGAAGAAGTTAAAAGATTTGTTGAATTTAAAGTATACCACATAGCTTAGGTATTTTGACATGTTCACTGAGTGGGTTATGATGTGGAAAATGTCACAATTTTTTTTTAATGCATAGCTAGAATGTTAAACTTATTTTCTTTTTCTTTTGTTATCTCATTTTTCTTTCAAAATTACATGTTCTTTTTTATTTGAGTTAATAATATATAGTTAGTTGGCAAGAGTGGTGATTAAAATAGTTTTCAAAAACATGAAAAAGAATACAAACATGATAGTTTTATAGGTGAAGAACATTTTTTTTGTCACATCCTTATTATAGATAAACAGAAATTAATTATTATTACACCAAGTAATAATTTAATCATGGACAATATATATTTTAGTTTCAATCAATCCACACATTTTAAGAAAATGGTCTACAATAAAAAAATTAGTTTATTTGACATTGAACGTGGTAATGAAAATTATTAATGATGAAAACAAAAAAAAATATGAAAACATTTATCATACATGGATTTGCATTTTTCATATAATTAATGATGTGTACAAAAAAATCATTTCAACAATATAAATCTAACTATATTTCACTTCTGATATCATGAATTATTTTATATTAGTACCACATAATATCACTAGTACCACATAATGTCATAAATTTAGACCCACATAATATCACTAGTATTCATTAATGTCATTTTATAGGTATACATCTTTTTCCAAAATAGGATAGAAGTGATGACTAACTTGTGACAATGTGGTGGACCCGGTGCACTGACTTGGTCTAGGTCCAGACAAGAATACCACGGTCAGTGGGGCCAATTATTTCCAAGGAAAATTTATTTCTTATTCTAATATATTGATTATTGAGTAAGTATATGGTATTATGCATAGCACGATTTGGTTCATAAACGGATCAATATTTTTGATTTCAAAATTATAACGGTCGATCCGAACCGTTCAATATGATTTTTATATGAATATGTACTTGCAAATTGAATTTTATACTTTTTACTATTTTTTAAGATAGGTAGAAAATCACTCTATAAAATATAAAATTCGATCTGTAAATACATATTCATATGGGAATTATATTTAATGATTCAGATCGATCGTTGAGATTTTTAAAACAAAAATATTAATGATAAAATTATTAAATGGTCAATATCAAAATTGTTTGTTAAGTATTTTAGAATTATTAATTTTACATAAATATAATAATAAGGTTTCCGGATATTTTTGTATATTTACATATGATATTTATTGTTTTTCAACACCTTTCCGAATTATTTCTGAATTAACACACATATTATTAATAAAATTATAAACTATGTATTTATTTTATAAAAAGTATCAATATTTTGAATATAAAATAACAAATAATTATTTTATTATATATATTATACTTGTATCACAAAATTTAAATATTATCAAAATTATTTCTGACTTATGAATATAATTGTTGAATTATTTCTAACTGACGACCATTCCAAATCAGTATTTATGTGGTATGTAAAAGTTTTTTTTTTTAAAGTAAAAATTGGAGTATCTACAATAATTTTTTTATCTGAATTTCGAACCTATAATCTTACATTATCTTTGTAACCAGGGCTGATTTTCTATGCGGTATCTCAAAGTTAAAATTGAGGATACTTCGATTTTGCGTTGTTCTAGTACCCATAGTAACAATATATGTGAATAATTTGTGTTTTATTCATTTTTTTTAACGTTTTCAAACCGAACTCCGAATAAAACAAAAAAAACGTATAATAAGTTTTATTCGCGAATAAAACGGGAATCACGAATTATTCGCTAAAAAATGCGAAAAAATGCGAAAAAATGCGAATTTTTTTATTTTAAATTTTTAATTTTTTAATTTTTTAATTTTTTTAATTTTTTTAATTTTTTTAATTTTTTTAATCTTTTTTTAATCTTTTGAGATCTTTTTTGGTTTTTTTTTTTTTCTTCCTTGTTGTATCGAATCATTTCTGAATTATACCCGAATTATACTCAAATCACGAATTTTTAACTCTACCCAAACCGAATCCAAACTATTCACTTGTTCTAATAAAGATCTCGGATTTCCTGCTTGGTGCTTTTTGACATGTCATATTTTTATTTCTAATCATAGGCCTAAAAGTATTGCTTTTTTTGCTCATCACAAAATTGGACCCCAATTCATGACCCATTGGATCTTTCTATTTATGGGCCACTTTGTAGTTGGTTCCTTCTTAAGCCTTATTTACTAGGATCATATAGAAATGAGAAAAATATATTTTATTCATTTATTATCCTTTTTTTTCTTTTAATTTTTTTTTTTTTGGTATCAAGTTTTGTTATACCTTATCCGAGGACGGATTTAAAACTTCAGTAATCTAAATTGTTAAGTGAATTTAAATTACTTGAACAAATTTTAATGTGGATCGAACATTTTAGATCTGACTTCAGATATGCGAACGAATGCACAAGAAAGATTACAAAAAATAAAATATTTATTATGTTAATGGTTGAAGCTTTAAAGTAATTTTTGTAGATCTAACTTTTGAATTTTTTTAAAAGTTAGAAATTTTAATGTCTACTAACAATTTAATTGATAAAAAATATATTTTAACGAGTCAGATCAACTCCTTTATTGTAGTATGTGGGATAATTAGAAGGATATATTTTTTTTTCAAGCACAATTGAGAAATACATAATTCTAACCAACCGCAATATAAATTTCTTTTAAGTTGATGATTATCTATTATCTCTTATGATATTTCATGTCTCACCGGTAAATATCTTATCTCCAACCGAGTACATTTTAGTCGTCGAAAGAAAAACACACACAAAAAAAAAAAAAAAAAAAAAATCTGATATGCTCTTCGCGCAATAGCCACAAACCCGCCAAAAATATCTAACGGCCTTCTTTTGTTTAAATACATAACACCCTCTTCTCTCACAAAAAAGAAAAGAAAAGAAAAAGGGAGAGATAGAGAGAGAGAGAGAGAGAGAGAAGAGGGGTGTGAACTGTGAAGGCTGCATCAAGTTTTAGGATTCTTCCATATACGCAGGATGGAACAGCAAACAGCAACCAGGAGGATTTCTCTCATCTTGGGACACTTGGCAGCTTCTGAGGAACTCTCCTCCCTACATCTGTTTCCCATGGTGAGGCGCTTTCAAAAAATCATTTCTAATAGTAGCACAATTAATTGTATTCCGATTTTTGCAGCAAATGGATTTGTTTTTAATTTGAATTTGAATTTGAATTTGCCTCAGAACTGTAGCAGCACTTTAAATTCAATAGGAGGAAGGTGTGATAACAAACTCCTATTTGCACGCCAAGGATCTGCCTATCAAGCATATCACATGAGACAGCAATCAATGACACAGCTGGTAGCTCAATTTCTATGCAGTTATTTTATTTTGGTCTAATTTTGTTTTAGTTTTCTTTTACAATTACAAGCATATCACAGTTCAATATTCTATCCTTCCATATGCTAAATAAAGGTTTCCATCACATAGACAATTTCGTTTATTAAATTTTTATATATAAACATGCATCTACAAAGAACTTTGTATTTACCAGTAATATCCTTTTTCTTCTTTTCAGAATGCTGAGGCAGGTTGTGCAACTCAGGAAAAAAAACCTCAAAATTCTCAGAGTTGTTCTTCTCAAAAGAATTTCAGAAAGCCTATGTTTTCAAGACAAGCACAAAATATTCCACAATTTCAAAATACAAGAAAGGATCCGCCTAGATTTTCTAGAAGTTGTCAGAGAGGAAATGGTATCTTTACCCAATGGTAAATACTTTTTAAGCTACCACATAATTTAATTATATCTTTCATTTTCTTTTTTCTGGTAATCTGTTGGGAATGATGTCTATTTTTATGTGTTTAAGCAATAAATATAGATGAACAGAAACTGGTAAACTGAAATTTCTGTGGAGCTCAAACTAAAACAAAAATCAAATTTACAGCAGGACAATCTGAGTGGGCCCCACGAATGGATGCAGTGGATATGGGGCGTTTTTACGCTGTCACAGTAGAGCTTGCTGGTGTGAAAATTTCTGATATACAAGTGGAAGTTGATGATAACAAGTATGCAATTCTTCTTTCTATCATGTGATTTTTATATATATGGCTTTATTATTTTTCTTATTATTGCAACACTTCAAATAATCTTGATTAATCCAATAAAATGTAGTTTGACTGTCATGGGTCGCCGGTCGATGGTCAACTCGATGACTGGTACAAATACATCCGTTCAACGGCGAGAAATCGCACAAGGACCGTACCGGCTTACATGGCCATTACCAAATAATGTGAACAAAGATGCAGTCTCAGCTAAATTCATGTAAGTTTTACCTATTTAATTTTCTCTGTAAAATATCATTCATGATCTACATGATCTTGAACCTAATTTTGGATATTAATTGATTATGCTATTATCTGGTGTAATACTGTTAATTTGCTCAGTACCAGTATAAACATCTCTCTTTTGAACTTGATATTTCTGTTTTTGACATTGAACTTTATATTTTCCTAATGTAAATATTTATTTTTTTGTTTTTATTTTTCACAGGGATGGTATTTTGCATGTTACAGTTCCCAAACTATGAGACTACTTTGTACAAGGAGCAGCTAAATTACTGTGCACCATGCAGGAATTCAAATCAGAGAGCCATTTGGTTCAATTTAGTGTCTGTTATTTCGGACAATAATTGAAAGATCTAAATCAGCTGTAAAATTATGTTCATACATAGTTTATTACAAAGAAATTAGCTAGATACACGCCGGATACAGCGAGCAGTATTAATTTTTTTTTTTTTTTTAGATAAAATGAATAACAAATCTCTTAATTTAAGTATATCATTATTATGCAATATGAGTCCAACTGCTTGTCTAATAATGGGAATAATTTGGATCCAACGCCCATCGGTCTGATCGGTTCCACGTCCGTCCGATTCAGATTAAGATCCGTGTGTGTCTGTTGAGAAACAAAATTATATGTATTAGGGGTATTTTGATAAAGAGTAATTAGAGAATAGTTTAGGGATCTCTATGTAAATGTGCACACTATTTAACCCAAGTTGGGAATCAATGAAATTAGGTTTTACAAATCAATTTGGTATCAGAGCTGTCCGCCTTGTTCGCCTTTTTTCTTCTTCTGTCCGCCGCTTTGTCCGAACTCTAGCGAACGAAAAAAAAGAGGAGAGCAGTCCGCTATGCTAAACAGAGGCGTTCTCTCTCTCTGCCAACTCACCAGAGAGTCCGCCTCTCTCCCCTCTCTGTCGCCCATGTGGGGGGGGGCGTTTCCCCACAGACCTGTGGTGGGTTGAGATGAAGAAGATAGACATGGCCGTGATTGGAGTGGTCTAGGTCTCGTTCGAAGGAGGATCTGCTACAGTAACGGGTAGCGCTACAGTACCAAATGCGCTACAGTAACCCGTGATAGTGATTTCAGCAATGGGTTTTTCTGTTTGTGTTGTATGATGTGTTTTTGTGGAATTCTAAGGCTACTGTGCTGTAGTCTTGTATCTTGAAGATCTTGGGTGATATTGCTCCAATGCTTGATTTCCCACATGATATTGCTTAATTTGTCTCATATTCTAACATATCACTTGTGCATGGAGCATTCATTGCATCTCTGGATACAGTTTCTATACTCAAGTGTTGGCAGGAAGCCAAGGAGGATCCAAAGTGGAAGGCTGTCATGCGGGAGGAACTTGGTGCCCTTGATAAGAATAGGACATGGCAGATAGTTCCGTAACCAGCAGGCAAAAAGTCAGTCGGGTGCAAATGGTGTTGGTCCCTAAGACACCTAGAGGGGGGTGAATACAGGGCCTTTTAAAATTTAAAGCTAAGTACGTTTAACTATCGTGTGTATAAGTTATTCTTGGCGGAAACTCGAATAACATTTATACTAAGCAAGTGTGCGTAAAGTAAATAGAAGAGTTATGAAACACTTGACACGAGAGTTGTTTACGGAGTTCGACACTAACGCCTACATCTTCGGGGCTTCGCGACATTCGAGATGGCGCGCCTTTCTTTACCCAATGAGAAAGGAGTACAAGGTGGAACCGGCGAGCTCTTACAAAGCTTGGAAAGTCACACGGCCCGAGCACGAAAATGCCTCACGAGCACTAAAGGCTCAAATGTATCAATCAAACAAGAAGATCACCAAAGGATCATTCTACTTCTTACAAGAGATTGATTGTGGTTGAGTATGCTTGAGATTGTTGTATGAATATTGAAGTTGTGTGCACAAGCAACAATGACTTTTTCTAAATCTAAAAAGAATTCAGAATATTGCAATTGTGGGCGGCTAGAGTGATAATTCAAACATATATTTTGCTTCTATTTATATAGAGCTGAGCAAAATAAGGTATCTGGCCTTAACCGTTGCAACGGTTAACCCCATACGACAGATTTGGCTGCGCTGAGAAACCCTAACGGCTATTAACTGTTGCAACGGTTGTACAATGGTTATTCTCTAGAAATTCTGATCTACCGTTGCAACGGCTGTCACAATGAAATAAATCGATTTGGCTGTGATTAATTTATTCCGTTGTAACGGTTAAGGTAAATTACCTCAATCTCAAGCATGCTTTACTAATTTTACAGATTTCTAAACTTAATCTTGAGATGATGTTTCTATCTCCAATGCTTGATTCTTCATGACTCATCCTTGATTGATATTGCAATTCATCATATATCCTTGATGTATATTTTAGCAATTCATATTGTCATAAACCTGCACAATATCTCAAGACACGAAACTGTAAAATTCAACAAATATATATTTTGCAAATCTAGTCAAACAGACAAGTAGATTATGACACAATCCAACAAATGGGTCTTCACAGTAAAGCAGACCCCAGAAGGGAAAGTTGATCGCTACAAGGCACGATTCGCGGCGAAAGGGTACAGTCAGACATACGGCATCGACTATGATGAAACATTTGCATCAGTGGCGAAGATGAGCTCAGTCAGAACACTTGTGTCTCTTGCTATGAATGGTAGATGAAAATTACACTAACTTGATGTGGAGAATGCGTTTCTTCGTGAGAATCTGCCAGAGGAGATGTATATGGAGATGCGGTTGGGGTCTATTTAATGTTCGCTTTAAGATTCGCGTCAGATTAAACGGTTCAGATCTCATTATACCGCAGTGGATCTGAATCCTTTTGTCGTATTATTATTATTATTATTATAGTTTGGAGAGTTTGGACATGAAAAAATCCAAACCCCTAGAAACACAGTCTCGGTCAAACCCCTACCGCATCTCCACCGTTTTGCTCCGTCTACCATGGCCATGAAATCATTTCTCCGCTCCCGTCGATCCCTCTCCCGGTCACTTCTCCAACCCGACCTGCCGAGAAACTCGAATCCGAATCCGAACTACGTCTCACGCTCTCTAATTCCAGCTCTGCTACCACTGAGATCTTACTCCCCTGCGTCCGATCCTACAACAAAGAACCCCATCCGAGACGCCGCTACTGACGAAATAAACGGATTCAAGTCCTCTCTGAACCCAATTGAAGTCGCTAAATTCGCTGCCATCGCTGAAACATGGTAGATTATTTTTATTTTACTCTTATTTTATTTTACGAAATGTGAAAGGATTAGGATTGGAGGGGTATTTATGTAAATATTAGTGTAAAAGGTATTGTTGTATACTCGTACGGGTTAATTTTAAATAGCACATCAATTAATTAGATTGCCAAGATTACATATGCGAATTATCATTTCAGGGGAAACTTTTTTCTATGGGTTAAACTGTGTGTAGATTTCACAGTAGAGCTAATTTCTGTGATGCCCCTCCAAAAGCTTGATAGTTTAGTACTCCCCCAAAATATCATGTGACAGCATAATTTATCTGAACTGGATGGAAAGAATAATATTTTTGCAATAGGACCTGAATATCTTTTAATTTAATGACCGTCAGGTTAGTGTTAGTTTTCTTTATTACCTTTTTTATAATCTTTGCTAATTTGAAGCATTGAATAGTCAGTGCAAATGGCATATATGGAACCTCTATTGACTAAAATTTAACTTGTAACCAGGTGGGATCCAGAAGGTCCATTCAAACCATTGCATTTGATGAACCCAACCCGAGTTTCTTTTATCCGCTCCACTCTGTGCAGACATTTCAGGTAGTTCTGTGACAAAGTTTGATTGTATTGTTGTAATTTTCGTCAATTCCAGTTTTACCTTTTAACACATCTTCATTTGCTTCAAGTTATATATTAGCAAGTCCAGATTATCGAGTGAACAAACTAAGTATTTCACAGCCTGAAACCTTCTGGAAATAAGCACCATGAAAACTTTAACTGAAATAGATTTGTTTTACCATTATAATACTGAATGAAAGACCTTTTTCTTTGGTTTCTGATATTGCAGGAGAGACCCATATTCACCGAGACCTTTTGAAGGCCTTAAAATATTAGATGTTGGTTGTGGAGGCGGTATTCTCTCTGAGGTATTATTATTTATTTTACATTTTTATCAGAAATCTCTCTCTTGCGCTCTCTCCTTATTTTGTTTACATGTTTTTGTCTCAACAGCCTCTGGCACGGTTGGGGGCAGTTGTCACTGGCATTGATGCTGTGGAGAAGAACATTAATATTGCAAGAATTCATGCTGTAATGTAAATTTACCTTTTTTTGCCTCCCAAAAAATCTTATGAAATGGTCAAACATCCTTATTGCTCATTAGGGGTGAAACGGGTCGGATATTATTTGTCTGTATCCGGATCCGTATCCGAAAATTAGATATGGATATTTGATATCCAAATATCCGTGCAGATACGGATATAGATATGGTTTTAAATTTTAATTATCCGTATCCAAACAGTATATATATACCATATAGTTTAATATATATTATGAAAAAATTTATGTAATTCACCATTATAAAAAGCGGATATCTGTATCCGTATCCGAAAAATAAAAGCGGATACGGATATGATTTACCACTATCCGATTTGTATCCAATCCGTTTGCACCCCTATTGCTCAGGGTTTTACTTACCAGCCGGCTTGTAATAGTACCAGAACCAGGCATACTTTGCCTTTGCCTTGAGCCTGATTCATATTTTTGGGGGGGAAATTTGTGATGCTTGTACTATTTTCATGGAGGCTGTCTATTGGCTTCGCTTTCAAAACTAATTTGATTATTTCTGCTATATATATATTAATCTAGTGGGTCCTTGGTATTTGGTTATATAACTCGTTTTTTTTTTCTTTTTTCTGGTATATTTTGTGCTAAAATAGGCATCTGATCCGTCGACCTCATCAATCGATTATACCTGCATGACGGCTGGTAATTTCTTTCTCTGTCTCACACATGCACAAAATGCCTTTTATTATATATTTTACTGTAAAGCAGTAAGAATTAATTGTGCCTTACCTATGTAGAGGATTTGGTCAGGGAGAACCAGAAATTTGATGCTGTCATCTCTCTCGAGGTATCTCCTCTCTTCAGGATATCCTCTTCTTTTTACCCTTTACTTTTTGTTAGTGCTTATTTGGTTCGAGCAATTACAGTTGGGTCTCTAAAGGTTAAGTATACAACCAAGTTGATCCTGGACCTTCTTTTCTTCAAATTATTTCTCAAACTTACTGAAATATTGAAGTAGTAGATATTTTGTTGGCAGAGAAGCGAAATTGAACTTGCATGTGTGATGCTTGTATCTTAGTAGACAAATACAAGGAGGGACCGTGTTTCTTATTTTGATTTTCTTTTTTTATTTTTGATTGACAATTTGTAAGATGAAAATCAAATATCAATTTTGATATTTAGCTTAATTGGTGGATCTGTTTGAACTTTTTTGTTGATTTGGAGGTATTTTGACAGTTTTAGATAATATTCATGGTTTTGCAGGGTTTAAATTTTGGAAAGGGAGTTTTTCAAATTTAAAATATAAGCATCACGTTAAAATTTAATCAACTAAAACAGTAATTCTAAGTTGTTTGAAAATCAATTAGAATTAATAAAATAGATTGTTTTGTTTTATATTACAGGTGATAGAGCATGTTGCAGAACCCTTAGACTTTTGCAAATCCCTTGGTGCACTTGCAGTTCCCGGGGGTGCAGTGGTAATTTCAACTATCAACCGTACCATGAGGGCATATGCTACTACAATTGTTGCTGCCGAATACATTCTCAATTGGGTTTGTTCTCAAAGCCTCTACCTGTATTTTCATGTAACCCTGCTAAATTTGAAAAATGTTAAACCACCCACTGTAAAACGAGAAACAACTTTTGTAATTCCTACTCTGAGAAAGCATGACTAATATACCCCGTGCTCGTGACTTCTCTGCTTGCTTTAAGAGGTGCCCTAATTCCCTCCTTGTTTCTATCTTGTATGCAAATGAGGTAGAAAATTCTAGTTTGTGTTATTCTGAAGAAATGAAGAGCGTATATGCATTTTATTCCCCATTTAGCTTTAGGGATATACTCCTTGTAGCTTGGCTATACACGGCACATTTTGAGTGTAATGAACTGAGAAAGTATCATTCCAATGTCTGATGCAAGTATCATCCTTTAGTACCAGAATCTATTTGATTCTCTCTTATGGATTAATTTATTTTGTATGTATTTTTTTAGCTCCCGAAAGGGACTCATGAGTGGTCTAAATTCGTAACTCCAGAAGAATTAACCTTAATACTTCAGAGAGCTTCAGTCTCGGTAATATTCTTGTGTCTTTTTTCAAATGTTCTAGAAGTAGTTCCTTTGTTTCCCTAAAAAACTCAAAACTTCTATTTGGGAAGAAAACAAAGAATATGCTATATGACAATACTAAATGTTGACATTATATATATTGTGCAAGCCACATTTTTTCAAAATTGAGACTCGGTGCAATAGACCAGAAAGTTTCCTTATATCTATATAATATTTGAGGCCAATCCACCTGTTTGGGTAAAGTTTTGTTCGAGGCAACTGTTACCTGACCGATCTAACCTACTAGTGAGTCGAGAAAATCCACCTGGACCCAAACTGCTAACTTGAGGGGTAGGTGTAACATTTTTGTTACTTCTGGGTGAAGCGTGAAGACACTTGACCCACTTGAGCTCTTGGCGTTTAAAATTTTGTAAGACTTGTTGTTAGAGACTTAAGTGTCACAAAATAACCAGAGATAGTTGGTTTTAGTTTCTCAAGTCCCAATCTGCTGCCATAGTTGCGATGGCATGGCAACTATGGAACGCAATGATCTGTCCAATTCAGATCTTACGCCCACATGTGATGTGGTATTTGGGGGGAGTCTTTGTGATTCGTGCGAGATATGAAACAGAGCCATAGTATGATAGGATTGCATCTATGGCTAGATGTGCATGGTAGTTTCTTAAATGTGATTTTGTGTCACTCCAAAGAGTTCTTTGCCTGTCTACAAATCAGACTTTTACTTCTTATTCCATTAACTTTTGCTTTTGTTTTGCTTGTATGTAAAGGTGCAAGAGATGGCGGGATTTGTATACAATCCCTTGACGGGAAACTGGTCCTTGTCAGATGACATAAGTGTTAATTATATTGCTTTTGGCATCAAAGAGAGTAGCTCTGACAGTGAAAAGACGAGGTTAGTACTTCTCAAATTGTAAAATGCTAGCAGACCCTGACCTTTTCAAATTGTAAAAATGCAAAAAGACATGGTTAGTATTTCTGGTTCATCCGTTCATGTATTCTCAACAATTATGGCTAAGTAAGTCTTGATGAATAACTAGTTTTTTTTTTTGGGAAATTTAACCAAAAGTTGCCCTAATGAACACTTGTGTTATTGAATTACAATTCACCCAATTACTGCTGCATGTCATTCGTGCAGCTGTACAGTCCCAATGAAGCCGAGAAAACTGAAAAAGAATAATATGAAAAGGTGTTCATATGGGTAACTATACTCTGTCTGGTAAGGTGCCTTTAAGCTTACGCATTTGTACTACGTCATAGGCACTACCATTCTATATTTACAGTTCAATTTGATTTGTGTCAGTTCATGGTAAGACATTTCTAATTGTTGTTGCAGAATTGGTACTGAACTTACAGTTTAATTTGATTTGTATCAGTTCATGATAAGACACTTGTAATCTTTGCAGGACTGTTGCTGAACAGAAGACTGATTTTGTTTCTTAACATTCCTGTGGATCTTAGGTCATGAAACTTCTTATGTGCACTAATTTCATAAAAGAAGGTAGAAAAAAAATTAGTAATCATGTTGTTTATTCTTTAAAGTGAAATTTGTTCTCCTTTTTTTGTATGTTGATATGACAATGTGCAATAAAGAAAAATTGAAATGTCAATAACATAGATGATTAGGACAAACACTTTTGGCAGTAAGTGCACTGAACTGTTTGGTTGAGGAATGAGGCTATGTACTATGCATAACGCACTTTGGTCCGTACTGTGAATGCATCTATCTATTTTTAAAGTCCAAACAGTTGATGAACCGCTCAACATGTTCTCCATTTGAAAATGTAAAAAATTATTTTTTTTAAAGAATTATCTTCGATAGGTAGAAACTCACTACTTTTGATGGTCCAGAAATTTAAGGTAAAAAAATTCTAAAAATTATAAAATTTTACCTACAAGTATATTTTTATATGAAGATTATGATGAACAGTTTGCATTGACTATTTGGACTTCTAAAATGAAGATATTGATCCATAGTACGGACCAAAGTGCGCTATGCATACAAGGGTAGCCTCACTCTTCGGTTAAGGATGCTAACTTTAAATATGTAAAACCTTTTTGGTATGTTCTTGAAGCATAAATGCACCTTGCTAGATTATAATATTTTTTGGATTATGCTCTTTAATTACATATAAACAAAAGTCCACTGGATTCAGTGTTATCATTGTAGTTCAGAAGGATGCATGTCACGCAGGCGAAATTTAGTCAACAGAAAGGTGTATTCTCTTACGGGTGTCATTAATAATTTATTATTTAAGGTTTAAAGGCGAGATTGGAAGAACGGATAAAAATTAGAAGAGGTTGACTTGGGTGAGCGGTGTAAAACACGTTTATACTCCATGCCATATTTTCATTTTAAAAATTCAAACAACCGATTCGAATCTTCCAACATGTTCTCTATATTGAAATGTGTTTGGAGACTAAATTTTATATTTTTTGGAATTTTTTTACTATTTATTAAGTCACTTTGAAAATGGCTAATCCACTGTGAACAGTAAAAAACAGTAAAATTTTCTGGATCGTCGGATCAGTGATTTTCAAAGTGGCTTAATAAATAGTCCAAAATGGTAAGTTGAGAAATAAAAAAAGAGTTGATTTGTTCAATTCAAACTGTTCAATATTTTTGGGTGTGCAGTCCCACTCTTTTGAAGTTTCGCATGCAAGTCTACAATAGCAGTGTTCGTTTAAAATAAATATAAAACGAATATAAAATGCAGTTTGACCGCATTTTATTTGTAATCCCCGAAATTTTCATCCTTATTTGAGACCTTATGTGATTTTTAATTTGAGCCGAGTATTGGAACCATAACCATAAAATTAATGCTTATTAGAGTTTCTAATCTGATGTGGCAGTTTCTAATTCAATTTCAGAGATGTGAGAGAGTTTCTTATTTACAAATTATGCATGAAAGTTTCTTATTAAGAAATTATTTATAAACTCTATGTTGGTCAAATAATTGGCTTAAATTATTTCTCTTTTTTTATTTATTGCTGACGTGGCTTAATAAAAACTCAAAAATTAATTTCAGAGATGTAGAGTTTAGAAAGTTTCGAGACCTTAATTTCTAAAAAGTAGTTAACAGTTATGTAAAAACTCATTTGAGTTGCTGGGATGTAGATGCTCTGACGCTTCAGCCTCAAAATTCTGGCGCCTCGTTTCTAGAATGATTGTTCAATTTCAGGTTCAAAACCTTTACTCGTACACGAACAATGCAGAAGATAAATTTCATGTATATCCTTCAAAATTCTCGCATTATGTATTTTTCAATTCTGCCAAATGGTTCAAATTGACTTACCGTTACATTTTTCATTGTCCTTCAGGCTTCAATTGATTCTGAATTCTTCCCAGGAAGATATTTTTTGCATGTAAATCATTTTACATGTTCATCAAGAAGTTTCCTTCTTGAAATGACAGCTTTATCACATTTGGAAGATTATGGCTTCTACTAGAATGAATATTTTTGCATGGTTAATGATCAGAAATCGCATTTTGACAATTGAACACAAGAGGTTGCCAATTAGTTATTATGTGTGTTCTTTGCTGACAGAATACTGAATTTGTGCATCACCTCTTTTAATCTCTGTTTTCATTATTTGGAGAGAAAGGTGTAATCTCATTTTCCATGAACAATCAAAAGATGTCAATGCTCTTCTGAAAGAAGTCTATACTGAGTTGAAGCTGTGCCTAATAGTTTACATTATTATAAAACAATCTCATAATTTTTTTTTTGCTTTTTGACAAATTCCTAAACCTCTTGAGAGTTATTGTAACTTTTGGAATTTTTGGTAACATTTTTCTATCAATACAAAAGGTAAGGGCTTAGACCTTATTTTTTCTCAAACAAAAAAAATGTAGATAATTCAGGTAAATGCATTCAATAAATTGATTAAGAAGGAAATGAAGTACATCAATACATTGTACAAAAGTAGTACATACACAATCCCGAAAGCAAATACTTTGCAACAAAAGGATATAACAACATGCAAAACACAGCACTGTTTAGTTTAGAACATAAATATAAAATCAAATAACACAATTTGGGATAATTAATGACAGTGCTTGTTGTCGCTTTGCTTTTTCGCTTCTTTAGCCTCTTTCTTCTCATGTTTCTCATGGATTGCGAATCCAACGCCTCCTAATGCAATGGCAGTAGCAATCTCTTGCTTTTTTCTATGTTCATGTGCATTCTCAGGATCTTTTTTCGCCTTGTGCTTCTCATGCTATTTAGTAGAAGAAATAATTATATGGAAACTATAGAAGATAGAGATAATAAATACATTTTAAAAGATCAATAAATATGCTATAGAGGAGAAGATAACTGTATTAGTAGGAGGAACAAGCCTTGGTGTGAGATGAGTACTTATTATAGGAGGAAAGGATAATGTTAAAGCACAGAGATTACAGTTCTGCCCTTGGCCATTCATACAAAAGACACAGTTTGGTTGACTACTCAAGGGTACTTTGGCCTTTTAATTTCTTTTAATAAAAACGCTAGTATTTTTATTCTTTAAGCAGAATGTTGGGAAGCACTAAGTGTAATATTAATAATATTGTATGTTCTGTGAACTCAATAAATATGTTGTTTTAGTATGCTTGAATCTTTTTTATTTTTGAAGGTCAGAGGCTAAAGAATTTGTATCCTCTGCATTAACGGAACGTGCATTAATAGATCTGGACCGTCTGATTGAGATCCACACTAATATTAAAGGGCCCTGTGCGTTATAGGAGTGGACCGGATTGACTCCGATCCTAATCATATGGCCGAGATGCATTAAACTCAAAAGATAGAGATATTGGTAAAATATCTTTAGCTTACCTGGTGATCATATATATATCTCCATATTAAAACAAATAAAGAATGCCATATATGATATATGTATGAGACTTGATTCTTACTTTGTAAGGAAAGTACCATATGTACTTCTTAATCTTTTTTGCTCTTGTTACTTTCAAATCTTTATTATATCATATTTATCACATCATAACTTTCGTATTTATTTGGTAGAGCCTGCGTTTTGAATCTATCTATCATGGTTTTTAATTAAATAACATTTTCTATCACAATTTTTAAAATATTTGATAACAACATCCTATATATTTTAAAAAGTTCGACAACATTATGTCTTTGGTACCAAACTACTGGTACCTATTACAATGTTCCTAAAACAGTCCTACTTAATAAATCAAATGCAATATGATCCTACAGTCCAGCAACAAACTGCCTAAATAAAAATAAAATACAAATCATGAGCATTAGAACCAAAGAAAACATATTGTCTATATATATCAACAAAACCTTTACTATAAAAGAAATAATAAGATTAGCTCCTAAAGATATTAAAGATTTGCAAGCACTAGAATTAAAGCATAATCTAATTCTTTCTTACCCGTATAGTCCATAACAATACATCATGAATCTAAATACACATCAATATATTCATCATAAACACAATCCTGAAATCCAAATACTTTGCAGCAAAGGGATATAACAGTGTGCAAAACACAACACTGTTTAGTTTAGAACATAAATAAATCAAATCAAATAACAGTGCAAATTTGGATAGTTAATGGAAGTGCTTGTGGTCGCCATGCTTTTTTGCCTCTTTCCCCTCTTTCTTCTCATGTTTCTCATGGATTGTGAATCCAACGCCTCCTAATGCAATGGCAGTAGCAATCTCTTGCTTTTTTTTTATGATCATGTGAATTCTCAGGATCTTTTTTCGCCTTGTGCTTCTCATGCTGTTAGTAGAACAAACAAAATTTCCTTGTCAAATGAAGGACATGTAATTCTTACTAAAATAATATGGAAACTAAAGAAGATTAATTGAAGATACCATAGCATATGTGCCGGCTGCGACTACTCCAAGCTTGCCGAGTTGCTCCATGTGCTTGTGGTGTTTCTCTTGTTTGTGGTAATCAGGTTGCGACTTATCCGACATCTTTTAAGAGGAAGAAAGGATTCAAAAAGTAAAATTTGTATAATTTTCCTTTCTTGATTTGCTATAGAGGAGAAGATAACTGTAGTTGGATGAAGAAGAAGCCTCTGTGTGTGATGAGTACTTATAGGAGGAAACGATAATGTATATAGATTGCGGAGTAGGTCTGATGCCCAACAGATTTACTATAGGTTCAATGGGCTTCAGGACTGTCAAATCTGCTTTAAGATCCGTGTGTCGTCGCATCAATTTTCATACTTACAGATTTAAAGCAGATCGGACGGTCCTAGAGCCCATCAGACCCAAAAGTAGGTCCCATGCCTATCAGACCTACCCAAAAGTATGATGTTGGGAAGCATTAAATGTAAAATATTTTAGTTTACTTGGTAAAATACTTTTAGAATATGCCATATATATGTATGAACCTTGATTCTTACTTTGTAATTAAGAAAATATCATGATCACACTTTTTAATCTTTATTGCACGTCTTGTTTCTTTCAAATCTTTAATATATCATATTTATCACATCATAACTTTCTATTTATTTGGTAGAGTCTGTTTTGAATCTTTCATGGTTTAATTATAAATAACTTTGTCTACACCAAATTTTAAAATGTTTGATAACAATATCCTAATTAATTATTATAAAAAATGTGACAACACTATGTTTACTTTCTAAACACATATATATGTTCACAAGTTATTCTAAATTCATGCATTCAGATAGCTGAAAAATGTTGCTTTGCCAAAATAACAATTTAAATGCAGAACACTGAATGCATGCTGAAACAAATTAAATTTGGTACCAACCAGCTGGTATACATAACATGCAATCTAACCGTACATCTCAGCAACAAACTGCCTAACTAAAAAATACAAATGAGCGCAATATATAGAAAACATTCAACCTCTCTGCTCAAATAATTTTGATTTTGAAATAAACATAATTAATATATAATAAAACCTAATGAATTACAACCCATGTTAATATTTTTTTAAGAGGAAAAAAAAGAATATGCAAACAAAATAACTAAAACAGAGGACATGCAATTGTATAATTAATGTACAATACGCATAACATGACCAAGCTCTATATAATCAGAACAATATGATAAAACAAGTCATTCCAAAAAATTCAATTACTTTCATAAACACTAAATCTTCCAAGAATTCAGATACATCAACGAAATTCACTTGAAAAGACTCGAGATCTCGCATCGGGAATGCACTTAGGAGCACTAAGAATTTGCCAATCCACTTCAAATGTAACATCCGCTCCATTTCCATCTTCCGAAACATGGCCTTGCCCTTCTTCTCCATTTCCATTCTCCAAAACATAACTGACTTGATGCTGAATGTTACCAGGAGGGGCAACAATTTGTGCAGTAATTGGTTCCACTGGAAAAACTTTAAATACACTAACTACACATTGAATTACGAAACAATCATTCTTGATATTAGACTCCAATATTGTTCTTTTAGCAAATGAATAATAACCCCACTCCGTATCGGTACCGAATTTTGTAATTTGTGCTGTTTTGCTTAAGGGTGAAGCTGCTGAAGCACATCCACTTTGATCCAGAATAGTAAAACTATATTGTGCCTTCACACATTCTAATTTGCTTTTAAGGCAAAGAAATATCGATATGTCATCATCATCATCCGCCGCAAGACAACCGTTTGGATAGTACTGGATACTCCAGTCATTCCCACCTACATCAAAAATGGTTGATTCCAGAAATTTACCCTTGCCAATGTTCTCATCTACAGAGTATCCTACAATGGGATTGACATGGATGGATTTATATAGGGAATGGTTTTATTACAATAGAAAGGAGAGAGGAATGCAAGTATATCTTCTCCTCCCTGTGTTGCTTAAATTTCACCCTTTAAATTTAAAGGATGGAAAAAGATGGAGCTAGCAATAAATATTGTTATTCTTTAAAGATGATTCATCTCCTTTGTTCATTGGAAAAGATGGAAATTAAGGAATTGAAAGAAGCAACACCCCTTCGTGGATTTCTTTTGAGTCCGGGAAGAGAATCTGCTGCGATCCGAAGCCTGTGAACAGTACCCTGAAATCTCTGCTTTTCTAAATTCAGCTGTCGAATTGTTTCGAGATGCGTGCACAAAAAATCAGCTGTTTCGAGATACGTGCACATAAAAAGTTGGATGGCTGGATTTGAAAAAGCAGGAATTTCAGATTTACTGTTCACAGGCTTCGGATCGCAGCAGATCTCAATCCTTGAGTCCGTTTGAATTCTCTGTAAGTATTGATTAGATATTTCTATATCTGAATTCTTTCGAGGCGCGCGTCTGGTTTTTTCGATGCACAATTTATTTCGAAATTTTTATTTATAACACTTAAAAAAAAAATAAACCAAATAACCATCGTTTGGTGGAATTTCGAATTCTAGCACGGCCGCACCGGTATTCTGCGGACCCATTTCAGCGCGGCCGCAGAATGCCGATGCGGACCCCTAAATGAATCTGCAGAACCACTCTGCGGATTCTGTTTTTTTTTTCATCTGTTTTCAAACTTTCAGATATGCACGCATTCCTAGAAAATCAAAAATATTAAAAAATGAAAAAGTTGAGATTGTCGCTGGTGCCTCACGCATTCCTAGAAAACCAAAATATATTAACAAAAAAAAAATTTGAGATATGTCGCTGGTAAAAAAAAAAATTGGGTCCGCAGAATGCCTGTGCGGTCCCCAACATTTGGGTCCGCAGAATACCGGTGCAGCCGTGTTAGAATTCGAAATTCCACCAAACGATGGTTATTTGGTTTATTTTTTTTTTTAAATGTTAGAAATAAAAATTTCGGCAATTTATTGGCCCGTTGAAGAGAGAGAGAGAGAGAGAGGGTGAAACGATTAAAATCAAGGACATGGAAATGGAAGCCCCTGTTTTTAAATTTATGCTTTATACTACAAGTTCTGATTAATTTTCCGACAGCGAAGAAATCTTTTTATTAATAGAAATTATTATTAAATAATATAAATAATAGAAAGAGTTGTTGAGATTTTCATTGGCATAGATCCAAAAAACCGAAATTTTTATTAATACCCTCGGTCAAAAAAATAAACAAAAAAACTACAAAATCTCCAGAATAGAATGGGAAAACCAAATTTCAGCCAAAACTTCGAATTTTAATATATTTGTTTAATAATTTTCAAATATTTTATAATTTAGATGTACTAGAAGGATTCCGAAACATCTTTCAAGCAGGATTTTTTCCCGGCTGTAAAAAAATTAAATTCTTGGAGTGTTACTGGAAAATAATAAAAATACTTTGAATCTGAATTAGTGATCCCGGTTCAAAAGTCACGTCTTGATAAATAAAAAAAAATATCGTGATCCTTCTAGTACATTCAAATAGTAACATAATTCATCTATTTTTGAAAAAAATTGATTTGACTGTTGTAATGATGGCAAATAATTTTTTTTCAAAATAAATGGAGTACCTTAGAATTTGAATGTACTAGAAGGACCACGATAATTTTTTTATTTACTAGAAGTGACTTTTGAACCGGAATCAATAATTCAGATCTAAAATATTTTTATTTTTTTCTAGTAACACATCAAGAAATAGTTTAATTTTTTTTACAACCGGAAAAAATTCTACCTGAAAAATATTTCAGAGTCCTTCTAGTACATCTAAATTATAAGATATTTTATCTATTTTGTTTGATGTTCTTTCTAACATATCCAAATTATTAGTTTTTCTCTCTATTATTGAAAAGTATTAAACAAATATATTAAAATTAAAAGAATTGGCCGAATTTTTTTTTGCAGGGCTGCCATTTCACATTGCGGCCCGGGTAAATGTGGAATTCTCACATATCTATAGGTTTTTGGTTTATTATTTTTCTGTTGAGGGTATATTTAAAATTTTCGGCTCCTTGTGTGTTTCTGTTTTAGAAAAAATTTCGGCTCCTTGGAAGAAAGCATGGATATCCCTTTTACTTTTTATTTTTCCCGACTAGCTCCATAAAATATTTACCACCCATTTTGAAGTAATAGTTAAGTAATGATTCATTTATATACTGAGAAATTTATATATAGGGTACCTATCATGCCTTTGTGATTTGGACATTTTTTCATCAAAACTTAAAAAAAGTTATTTCTCCATCTAAATTTATTTATTTTATTAATAACTTCATTTCTTAATTTAATTATAATATTTACTAATAAAATAAATAAATTTAGATTGGAAATTAACAAATTTTTAAATTTTGACGAAGTATATAGATTTCTCTTTGTTTACTTTATTTAATTTATGATGTCTGGTGATGAAGTAAAAGTAAATTACTAAAAAGATATTATTAAAGAAGTACGAATTAGTGTAAAAGACCGAAATTTATAATATAATTTCTATCAGTTTATAAAGAAGTTTATTAGCAAATTGTGGTGAATATCAGCATTTGTGAATTAAAAAGCTATTTGATATACATTTTTAGAAATTTATTTTATTATTTTTTTAGACGGTAGAAAAGCATTGTTTTTTAATGGTCCCGAATTTTTAGATCAAGTGATTTTCTACCCATCTAAAATAATAATAAAAAAAAATCTAAAAAATGTAAAATTTAGCTTATAAATACATATTCATACAGAGACTATGTTGAACGGTTCAGATCGACCGTTAAAACTTTCAAACCGAAGATTTGAGTCCATAACACTGGCCAATATACGGAATGCATAGTACCATAGCCTCACTCTAATAACAAATAGACAATTGAATTACAACAGGCCTTAGATCAATTAATTTCATCATAAAAAATTACAAACAATCTTATTTCTTTACAAAGTCCCCCATCGCAATTTCTTCAACACATTTTATTTTCAAATATGAAAATGAAATAATCCATTTGACTAAATTAACTAAATTCATGGTGATCCATCATATTACTTGACAGGAGAGCTCAAATCTCCGCAATCTTTCCAAACCAAATCCACTAACCAAGGCAGTACAAACTTGTAGACATACCGGTCCCTGATCCATCTGGTGGCACCTGACCACCACTTTTGCGCACCGGAACCGCTTTGTTGCACCCAACCAGATAACCATGAACCCGCAACCAGACCTGCCACCCTCCACCTCCTCTCATCCACATACCTGTAATTAACATTTAGAAGAGATTTTTTACAATATTACATCATATTAACTGGTTAAATTATCACAATATGTTCATTTTAAGTATGTTAAACTATATATTCAAAATGAGAAGGGTGTTCACCTCATGTTTTTCATACCTTATCATGTCTCATATTTAATATCTTCGTTTTCAAAACCTAAATTGTTGATCCGAACCGCACAACATGATATCCATATTAAAATATGCTTAGAGACCAAATTTAATATTTTTGAAATTTTTTACTATTTTTTTAGATAGGTACAAATCACTATTTTGCAAAAATAGTGATTTTGTACCTATCTTAAAAAATAGTAAAAAAATTCCAAAAATTATAAAATTTGATCTCCAAGCATATTTTAGTATGGATATCGTGTTGAGCAGTTCGGATATTGGAACCCTCCTCATTGAAAATTAGCAAATTACTAACTAATATGATTATTAAGCATCAGCTTGGTTTACATCTATTTTAATCATATTGTCTATAATTAATTCTGTTCACATAAAACATGTATCATCATTTCCACTCATAATATATGTGAATAACAGAACAGTTGAAATTTGTACCTCTTTAACCCTTTCTCCACCCACTGTTTGTCATCGGCTGCAGTTTTATGAGCTTGACTGAGACACCGTGCAAGGACAACAGCATCCTCGAGTGCCGAGCAACCGCCCTGCCCGAGATCAGGCGTCATGGGGTGCATCGCGTCACCAGCAACAGTGACGTTGCCGTCTTGAGCTCTGCCTAAGGCTACATTCCATGGTACACGAAATCGGAGTGGGGCCCATGCCAGACTGGAGAGATCGGTGTGCTTGGCGACCGTTAGGAAATTAGAAGGGAAGTCTTTTGCTAAATTGTCTGTTATTTCCTTCAGTATCATTTCAGGACTCCTTGATACATCTTGTTCTGAAATATTTTGTGTATAATTTGTCAGAATAGACTGGTATATGTTTAAATTACTCCATCATTCATGAAAAGTAATATGAAAGAATAAAAGGAAAAAACAAATGAAATGATATGATATATTCTCACCTAAGGAAGATGACTCATGGACAAAGAACCAGTTGACTTCCCTGGAGTTGAGAGGGATGAATCCAGCCCTGATGCCGACACCTAAATACTGCCACACCATCATTTCAAATCCATGGTCTTCTGGAAATACCGATAGCCCGTATACTGCTGATCGACCCGAATTCAACGGCTGAGATAGGCCCAACCACTGGGCCACTGCAGAGTGGACCCCATCACATCCTATCACCACCTAGTACAGCATGAGAGTTCAAATAAAATGTAAAATATCTAAATGCAGGATTTTATCAGCTGCTGAGTGGACCCCATCACACCCTAACAATTTTTTTGTTCTTATTTTTTAGCCTAATTGTACACAAAAACTGAAAATTAATCAGCTCAATCAAATGCAGGAATTGAGTTCAGAAGTTTTGAATTTACCTTGGCTTTTACAATGGTGCCATCATCTAAATGCAGGGCAGTAATTTTGGAAGAATCTTCTAGAATTTCGCTCTTAATAGAGATTAGCTTAGATGAAAACCTAATTGCATCCAGTGGCAACTCTTCTGCCAGTGCCTTGAGCAAGGCCTCTCTCTTAACACATCTCACACCAATATCATCTCCTCTTTTGAACCGAATAAACACAAAATTGGTAAAGTAACAGACATAAATTCAGCACATTATATTCAAATACGACGTTTATTTTGCCAACACTCGATATAATAAATGCCATGGTAAATAAAATTAGCTAGTGACCTGATCTTATAAAGTTTGAAACTAAAAGATTTTATTTAGAGATGAATTCAATTACCTATGCTTCTTCATTGGCAAGACCATCTCTTGAGTAGCTCCTGTTTCCAAGTTTGTAATCAATGATCTGACACAGAAACACTGAATCATCATTTTCTGAACTGAAAAATAATTGAAAGTATACTAATTTTATACGCAAATTGAAAGATTGAGGTACTTTGTAAAGATTTGATAAGTAGATGTGAGTTTATGATCCACTCCAAGTGCTCTTAGTGCAAACCAGGCATTGGGAGATAGATTGAGAGCCGTGCCGCCAGCTCGGAGCTCCTGGTGCCGTTCCAAAACCCGTGCTCGGAATCCGACCCGTTTAAGAGCCACGGCCGTCGCCACACCAGCGATTCCTCCGCCTACAATGACAATTTCTTCGTTTTCTACCATCTCAGCTTCTCTGTTTCTTTCTCTGAACAAATGATAACTGATGTTATTCTCTAGTTATTGTATTCTTTAGTTTTGGTCTTTAAAAATGCATTTCTTCACTTCTTATATATATATATATATATAGCCTTTACATGGAACTATGGAAGTGAAGGAAAGATAGTTCGAAATGTCAAGGGGGAAATGACGTGTCAATGATGTCAAGGGGGAAATATGAGGTGTCAATGATGTCAAAGGGAAGAATATGACGTGTCAATGATGTCAAGGGAAGAATATGACGTGTCAATGATGTCACAGGAGAAAAGTGAGGTTTCAATGAGGTTGGGGACAAGGCACTTGTAGGTCCAATGGGCACCGGACCTACTTTGATTCGATGGGTTTAACCACCGTTGATTTGTATTAAGATTCGTGCGAAACACTTTAAATGCCGTGCACATCTGTTTCAATTTGCGCACATTTACACATATCTTAAATTAGATCGGACGGTCATCATGCTCGTTGAACCTAGAAGTAGATCCGATGGGCATCGGACCTACTCCTTTCTCGGGGGACAAGAATCAATTCACTGGTCACGGTTACATTCAAAAAATTGACTAGTCACGGTGCACCAGACAGAAATGCATGAATGAATTAATTGAAGGGAGAAAGGTTATGAATTCTATCCGACTACTATGGTTCACGAATCAACGGTAAAGTGTTAGTTAATATGTTTTTTTAGAGTAAAAAGTTAAGAGTAAAGATGTTGTCTCCTGCACTTCAGTTCTCTAGACGTTTTTCTCATTCTAACTAATTTTGTCAATCATTAAACCACTTTGAAAATCATGTAAAATGTGTAAAAGATGAGTCCAGTTTTTTGTTTAAATACTTGATATCTTAGGTATGAATACTTGATGAATTATATATGAATATTTGATATATTAGGTATGAATACTTTTCATTTTGCATGAGTACTTTCTATATATGAATATTTGATATCTTGAAAAACGTGTAAAATTATGTCATCATGGATCTTATTTGAAAGAGAAAATTGTGTAGAACACGTTCGTGGTTTTAGATTTGCAAAATTCCTCATAGATCGTCCCAAAAATTGGTTAGATTGAACGGAGAAAAAAAAAATCACCTTAAAAAACGTGTAAAAGATGAGTAGGTATTGTATCCAGCTTTTGTTTAAATACTTGATATCTTAGGTACGAATACTTGATGAATTATATATGAATACTTGATATCTTAGGTATTCATACTTTTCATTTTGTATGTGAATTAATTTAATCAATGAATGTAGCACTGGTGGTGTGATCCACGTGACTTTTTGGTTGTGGTCCCCAATGCAGTCTGACAGTTACTGGCCCCGAAAAGTAATGGTCTCCAATTGAATTTTAGTGATGAATACTTCATTGAGTATGTATGAATACTTCATTGGGTAGATATGAATACTTCATTCATTAGGTATGAATACTTTCAATTTTATTTTTCCTTTGTCTGACAGTTGTACTTTGACCGTTAGTTAGCGGGGGGACGTTTAGGAGACTGAATGGGGGGGACTGTTAGTCGATTCCAAAAGTTAGAATTACAATTTACAAGCCAGTCAAATATTTAATATCCTCAAAAAAAAATTATTTAAATTTCAAATCTGCGATATCTTGTACAAATTACATTAAAATATAATTAAAAACAATGGCTCGTTTGCAGTAAAATATATACATCATTATGTTGTATGTTGCTGTATAAGATTTATTGAGTAGTTCTTGATTACCCATAAATTAAAAAAAAAATGTTGATATATTCATTAGAATTTGTTTATTTTCTTGCTCCGTCAAAATATCATATATAATATCTCACTTGTCCGTCAATAACATAAAGTCTTTTCCATTTCATCCATCTCTTCATTTTTTAGTATATCATTAA
Source organism: Carex parvula (assembly GCA_025461045.1). NCBI lineage: Eukaryota > Viridiplantae > Streptophyta > Magnoliopsida > Poales > Cyperaceae > Carex > Carex parvula. The sequence continues at coordinate 523,335 of JAJGRW010000143.1, forward strand.
CTTTTTTATTGAAAAAAAAAAACAAATATACCTTGTCTACCAAAGAATAAATTTTTTTTTTGGTTCAGGATCTATTTAGTTGTCACGAAATTATTACGAGATTATATTACAGGATGAAATTATACATAAACGGAATCTGACGATTCAATTGATGGGAATCCACAGTGATGATTGTTAGAATATACATGAAAGAAACAGATATGGCAAAAATTAAAATATTCTTTTTGGGATTTTTCTTTTTGCTTCCTTGTGATACTGAATCATTATCGAATTATATCCGAATTATTCTCAAATCACAAACCTTTTTATCTCACTGAACCGAACCCGAACTATTCGTTTGTCGCTATGGATATGAGTATAGTGACAACTTTATTGTTCGGAAAAGGTTCGGCGAGATAAAAAATTCGTGATTCGGGTTTTATACGCGTTTTTTTTCGCATTTTTATCGCGAATAATTCGTAATTCGCGTTTATATGCGTTTTATTCGCGAATAAACTGTATTATATGTTTTTTTGCATTTTAAACGGAATTCGGTTCAATAACGTCAAAAATATTTAATATGCGAATAAAATACGAATATATCGCGAGTGTTGTCACTATAGATATGAGTCCACAATTTTGAGCTGTCCATCAGAAATTATAATTGCTATATCCACATTGCATCCAACGCTTATTTGGATGTTTTGCATCCAACACTTTAGCCCGAAACAATATAGGCTCTCTAGAGGTCTAGCCCATAATGGCCCATCTCTCTTTATCAACACTTTGATCTTCATCCGAAGAGAACGAAGTAGGTCCGATGGGCATCGGACGGATGAAGAGAACGAAGTAGGTCGGATGGGCATCGGACCTACTTTTAGGTTCTACGAGTATCATGACCGTCCGATCTAGTTTAAGATTTGCGTGCACGAAAATTGAAACAGATGCACATAAAGTTTAAAGCGTTCTGCACGAATTTTAAAGCAAATTGACGGTGATTAAACTAATCGAACCAGAGTAGGTATGATGCCCTACTCTCAAGTAGGGCTGCAAACGAACCGAACCGAACCGAACTTACCTCCAGTTTGAGTTTGGTTTGAATTAATTTCGAACGAACTCAATTTCGAATCGAATTTTTTACGAAATCAATTTTGAACTTTTACGAACTTTGTTACAACTTACGAGTTAATGACTTATGGTTGGGCCATAGTTCGAAATTACAGCCTTCAATAAAAACTCAGGCATTCTGAATTCTAATTACACAGTACACCAAAGTTTATATCAAAATTCATTACAATACGAAAATTTATTTCAAACACCAATGTTTAGTACAATCAATCAAAGTTCAGTACAATCACATAATCCAAAGTTTTCCAAATAGCCAACAAGAGCAACATCACCAAAGTTTTCAAATATCCAAATTATTCAAAGTACAATTTAAATATCAGTAGAAGTACAGAACAATCACCAAAGTCTTAGAATTATTATAAACCCAAATATTATCCTAAATAAAACATTAAAGTTCACTATCAGCGGAAATTAACGGTTCACGTTTGAGTTAATTTCAAACGAAGTTTGGTTTGCGAACTTATTTCGAACGAACTAGGTCCAGTTTGAGTTTGGTTTGAATTAATTTCGAACGAGCTCAATTTCAAATCGAACTTTTTACGAATTTTTTCGAATCAAACTCGAATCGTATTACGAACTACGAATTTTTTTAATTTTTGTGCAGCCCCACTCTCAAGTGTCATCCGAAACATCTCAAAATAGAAAGTCTGTCGGAGGCCTTATCCGACCAGAATATTTTATTTATAGAAATTATAAAAATGATAGTGTCGTTAGGAATATATATATATATATATATATATATATATATATATATATATATATATATATATATATATATATAAAATCTGGCTAATATGCTACGCGTAGCATAGAGGGCCTCCGTGCTACGGCTCAATTTTTGAGTTTTTAAAATCTTAACGGTCGATCCGAACCGTTCAACATGATCTCCATATGAATATGTACTTGCAAACCAAATTTTACATTTTTTAGACTTTTTTTACTATTTATTAAGTCACTTTGAAATCGCTGATCCAATGGTCCAGAAGATTTTACTGTTGTGTACAAATTACTGTTTTTTCAAAGTGACTTAATAAATAGTAAAAAAATTCTAAAAAATGTAAAATTTGGTTTGCAAGTACATATTCATATGGAGGTCACGTTGAACGGTTCGAATTGACCGTTAGGATTTTGAAAACTCAAATATTAAGTCGTAGTACGGAGGCCTCTATGCTACGCGTAGCACCGTAGCCAAGTCATATATATATATTTGTTCGAACTCCATAATAGACTCACCACTTATTCCGGTAAAGGGCTGCAAAAAATTATAAACTCGTAATTAGTTTATAAGTTACTTGCTAACTGTTCGGTTTAACTCGCTCATTTATAATTTAAGTTGGCTAACTCATTTAATTAATGAGCTGAGTTTGAATATACCTCAATTCGCTTATTCACAACTAGAGTTACATGAAAATTCGTCACAGTAGATCTCAAAAACTCTATTCTAAATGACTACTCAGACTCACGAATCCAAACCCAACTCTACTCATCCAAATCCGGACCCAAGTCATAAATAACATTATAAGCGAGTTATAAATGAGTTGTGAGCCAGCTCGAGCTGGTAATGAGCTGAACTCGAGTTATGTTTACTATTCGTTATTATCATGCTAACTTGACTCGTTCATTAACTTAATGAGTTGAACACAAATTGAAAGTAACTCGCTCAAACTCAACTCATTTGTAGTCCTAGTCATATAGAATTCGTGTTTGTTTGTACAAAATTGAGTGCAAGTTTTTCGCATGACCGATATGAAAAATGACGGTTTATGAGTTGTGACTTGGGGCCCTTAAATTAAAGAAAAAAAGCAACTCCAAATTGAACGAGTAATATGAAAATAAATATAGATTTTTTTAGGCCAGTGTATACATAATTTTAAAATTTATCGGTTGGTTTTAAACGATAAATTTAAACGGTTGAAATTGATCTATTTTATGAGTGATGTATGTACATGCACAATTTTGAAATTTTGAATTTATTTAGTATAAAGTTCAGCGGTAAAAAAAATTATAAGTTATTTTAGTTTATTCATTTTTTATTATTCTCTGATAAGTTGATTTTGTATTAAATGAATTAGAAAATTTTAAATTTTTATATATATACAATAGATTTTAAAGTTATGCTGGTCAAACACCTCTCTTAATAAGTAAATGAATTAAAAAAATTCAACATTTGTGAATAGCACACGTTTTTTTTTCCAGCTCTTTAACCACCTTCGGTTCAAACTTCAAAGTAAGGTGTGAAAAGTTTAATTCATTGAAGTATTCTTTGCGACGCTCTTTTTCCAGCTCTTTTAAACGGTTCAAACTTCAAACTAAGGTGTGAAAAGTTTAATAAAATAAAAGTATTCTTTGCGAGTATTGACAATCACCTCCATGTGGCCCCACGCACTTTTCCTCTTCAAAAAAGTTTCATAAATATATCTTCTATAAACAACTAAATTTATATTCCTGAGCATCTACGTCCTATTAACTCAAATTAGTTTCTAAATAACTATTAACTATCTTTTAGAAATTAAAGTCTCTAAAATTTCTAACTCTCACATTTCTGAAATTAATTTTAGAGTTTCTATTAAGTCACGTCAGTAACAAATTAAACTCTCACATTTCTAATAGTACTAGGGATGTAGATGCTTTTAGAGTTTCTAATTTGATGCGGTAGTTTCTAATCCAGCTTCAGAGATGTGAGAAAGTTTCTTATTTAGAAACTATGCAGTAAAGTTTCTGATTAAGAAACTGTTTATAAACTCCATGCTGACTAAATGATTAACTCAAATTATTGCTCCTTTGTAATTTGTTGCTGACGTGGTTTAATAGAAACTATAAAATTAATTTCAAGAATATGAGAGTTAGAAATTTTAGAGACCTTAATTTCTAAAAAGTGATTAACAGTTATTTAGAAACTCATTTGAGTTGCTGAATGTAGATGCTCTAAGTACCAGATATGTAGATGGTCTTTAATTTATAAAAAACATCTTTATTCGTACAATTATAAAAGTTAAATTTATTTAATACATCAGCAATTAGCGATTTTTTTTCATTTTCATTTCAAAATATTTATATACACGTAATTTTAATTTCGATAACATCAGAAAAATAATTAAGTTTTAAAATTAACAAAAAAGCGTAAGTTTTTGCAATTGCATGGATAAAGATGCTCATTAGCTAATACCACTTGCAATGTAATTATAAAGAGTCTGGCTAGTATGATATCGGTGTCATATGACACCAACTACAAAATTGATTGGATAGACTTTAAACGACTAATCCAAACCGTTCAAACCGATTTACTTTACGAGTGATGCGTTTACATGCAAATTTTTTATATTTTCTAGTTATTTTAGTATCAAATCAAGCGGTCAAAAATGTTAAAAAATGAATGCATTAAAATTAACTTAAAAACTCACACATTTGACCGCTTGACTTGATACTAAATAAATTCAAAAAATTATAAATTTTGCATGTAAACGCACAACTAATGAAATAGATCGGTTTGAACGGTTTGGATTCACCGTTTGAAGTCAATTTAATATATTTTGAAGTTTGTGTTATATAGGCTGAAATGACACTAATGTCATACTAGCCAGACTCAATTATAAAAGTTCATATGTCACCTTCAATCAAATTATTTATTTAATAAAATTACAAAATAAACAATTAATTTACATTGATACAATTGAAATTGTAAATATCACATAAAAATTAGAATTTTCTTGCAAGTGGAATGGAGATGCTGTAAGCTAGGGCTGTAAATGAGCCGAGTTTGAGCGAGTTATCTAACTCCCCAACTCGAACTCAGCTCATTAAATAAATGAGCCCCAACTCGAACTCAGCTCATTAAATAAATGAGCGAGTCAACTCGAGTTGGGATGGTAATAACGAGTTGTAAAGCCAACTCGAACTCAGCTCGTTATCAACTCGAGTTGGCTCACAACTCGTTTAACCAGTTAATTATATACTACTAGTAAAATAATTTATCAGTATCCAGCAATTTTTCATACAACAATAGTACATAAGCACCAACAATTTTTCATACAGCAACTTAGTACATAAGCACCAGTAATTTTTCATACAGCAGCTTAACAAAAACAATTTCTGAGATTTATTGTGACCAATGCTATGTAACTCGAGTTATAAATGAGCGAGTTGGGGTAAGCTCAAACTCAACTCATTTATTAAACGAGTCAGCTAACTCGAGTTGTAAATGAGCGACTTAAAGCGAGCTGTAAATGAGCGAGTTATGAGCGAGTTACGAGTTTGAGCAATTTTGCCCAGTCCTAATGTAAGCTATACAACCATTACTTGAAGTGCCATTTAAATTTTGTTAAGTGAAAGAATGCCATTAAAATTGATTTATATTATCTCGAGTAGAACTAGGGTGCTCCTAAGCTTATCAAGCCCTTCCGTGAGCGCGACTCTAAAACCTATCAAATTGACTTCAAACGACATTTTCAAACCGTTAGATGTTCAATCTATATTAAAATGTGCTTGGAGACTAAATTTTACATTTTTTGGAATTTTTTTACTATTTATTAAGATGGTTTGAAAATCGCTGTTTTCCAATGGTGCAGAATTTTAATAAAATCAGCGATTTTCAAACCATCTTAATAAGTAGTAAAATAATTCCAAAAAATGTAAAATTTGGTCTCCAAGCATATTTTAATATAGATTGAACATCTAACGGTTTAAAAATGTCATTTAAAGTCAATTCGATAGGTTTTAGAGTCGCGCTCACGAAAGGCTTGGTGAGCTTAGGAGCACCCTAGTTCTACTCGTATTATCTCTGTATTTACAAATACTGCGGAAGCGATTTGTACAGCTAGGAAATTCTCGGGTTCCATCGTGCACACAAGTCATAAAACCACATAACGGAATTCATTTCCAGCGTACTCAACTATTTTACAACGGAATTCAATTCCAGTACTTTACCTGTTTAGCAGTTTATTTTCTCGTCGTTTTGTTAAATTTGATATTACCAGAATTCAAGTCGGGTATTAGGTGAGTGAGTCCACATCCTCTAAGGTAACAGAATATTGGAGTTTAGATCCGGACACAGAGTCTATTTAATATTCGTGCGAAAGCAGATCGAACGGTCGGTTCTAAACTCAAAGTTTCTATTACCTCAGGCTATATGAATTCGTATTAGGTAAGATACATTTCAGAGATGCACTATTCCAGCGAAAAGTTCCCACGTTGAGTGCTATTAAATTCGGTGGAGACTACCTGCTATACTGGCTCTTTTGTCTTTTTGCACTAAGAGATAATTATTAAACCTAAATATTTCCCGGATCCATATCCTCGACGGTACCGTAAAAGATTCCCTTTTACAATTAGCTATTTACGGTTTCAGATTAACTCTCAGCCGGTTTGGGATTCGGGCTGACTGAGGGGGCAGTATTATTTGGCTTTGAGATTCGTGCCAAGTTAAAAAGAATGGTCCAGATCAAGTAATTGTAAAAGATTCCCTATTACGGTACCGTCGGTGATATGAATTCAATATTTTTCATACTAGCTGATCCTAAAATGTAATTAACCAATTATTCTCTCTCCTAACTTCCCTTCCCTCTCCCGCGACAGCAACACCCAAACGAAAAAGAAAGAATTTATACGAACTTTAGAACCAACAAACAAACCAACCTTACAAGATTACAAATCACGCAATCTCTCCATTTCAAAATCCCAATCCGCGTACCATGGCAAATGAATCACCTCCGAGTCCGACCGCTGATTTAACGGTGGAGATCGCATCTTCTTCGACAATGAACGGAGATGCGTCGCCTAGATCTCGGAGCTTCAGACAGAGGAGCATGACACATTCGAATGGAGAAGTCTCCGTCTCTCCGTTTGATGTCGAGAATGGAGGGATGCGAACCAGTCAATCAATGACGAAGCTGGAGATGCTGGAGCAATCTGTACATGGATCTGTTGATCCAGTGGTGGTGTTTAAAACGGTCTTTTATATTTTGGTTTGGTACACGTTTAGCACTTGTTTGACACTGTGAGTGAGCATCTCTCTGTCTTTGTTTCTCTTTGTCTCTAGTGTTTTGGTGGATATCTCTTGATTAGTTAGTAATATGTTTTTGGTTTTTATGAAAACCAGCTAGTAATGGTATAATGTATTGTTGTGTTGGTACTTATTCCAATTAAATGGTAATCTGGTTAGTATAAAAGTTACCTGTGGAAGATCTGTTCAAATAGAAGCAAATGTCCTGAAAAAACCCAGATAATTTCGAGTACAGGTACTGTCCAGTATAAACTGGTACTTGCCTAGTGAAACCACTACATTTATCTTCTATCATATTTCGAGCATGTATAAATTGATTATGATAATTTGTTTTTCAAGTTGAAACACCCTAATTCTTCCCACTAATTGATCCGGTGTTGAATTTTTTTCTTTATCTTCATTGTGTAGATATAATAAAACACTTTTAGGGGACAAATTGGGAAAATTTCCAGCGCCATTGCTCATGAACACATTTCATTTCACATTGCAAGCCGTTTTGTCCAAGATTATAGTCTTCATTCAATCCAGAAAGGATGATTCAAATTTAATCATGTCATGGAAAGATTATTTTATCAGAGGTACACATCTTATATATTTCATCAACTATATGCATTAATGCTTTCAGGTTTGGATGTCAGATCTATGAGAGTCATAAGGTTCACATCCGATACTGATTGCATATTTCTTTTGAGTTAGTAGGCAAAACACCTACCATCTATTTGTATCAAATAAATAATACCTGTACAAGCAAGGAATAAAAAACAGAAAAGAAAATTGAAAGTACAAGCACACTTGAAAAGAAAAAAGAAAAAAAAATAGAAAAAACTTTTTTAAGTGCAGCTCATGTCCAATCGGAGAAAAATCTCTTGCTGGAAACATGCCTTGTTGCATTGGATGACACATATCACTAAACTTAGCCAGAAATTCAGCCTGTTACTTACACCCTTTAACCCTCCACAGAAGCAGTGGCTATAGATTCTGGCAATTGACCTGGCAAACCCCATGACCTACCACAAAATTCACAAACAGTGTGCTATATGACCTCTTACATCTTGTGACCTGCTACATGTTGTTTCCGTAGAAACACTATGACTCGCTATACAAAAATGAACCACCACACACAAGGTCAGATATGTGGAGAAAGAGGAGGAAAGAGGAAAGGAGGCCAGCTGGTGCTGCAAAGAAACTGTGGCCCTCGAATGTCAATTTTTAGTACAATCATACTAACTTATCGGCCACCTTTGTGGTTCTGCTCAAAAGCGTGAAAATTACAGATAGAAAGCCAAGTGCCAACCATCTTAATAAATTTGTGTTAGCCTCTGCCAAATTTGAGATTGCATATTTTTTTTGTGTTTTCTTTTGGTCTTTTTATGTTAGCACTAAATTACCTATTAGTGTTCGCACCATAACAAAAAATTATTGAGGTAGTAGTATGTTTCAATTATTTTCTGTTATTTTGGAATACCTAATTATCAAATTGGTTAATGTATTCTTTGTTTGTCTTTATTCTGTTTTGTTTGTAGTTGTGCCGACAGCTCTAGGAACAGCATTGGATATAAATCTTAGCAATGCGTCTCTTGTTTTTATTTCTGTTACTTTCGCAACCATGGTTTGTTCTATTCTTTTTTATTATATATTAAAAGAAATCATATTTACCCTTGCAAAATCTTCTCCAGAAAATGAGGTTGACTAGTTCCTTTTTAAAGACAACATAAGAAAAAGAATCTGATATATGTTCTGGAGGGTCAATTATAATATGTCACATGTTATCCTTTTTTATTACGTTTTCAAGTATATACCTATAATATTATGTTATTTATCTTATTTTGTATATTTATCTTCATTTTTTCCCTCTTGTTTCAGTGTAAATCTGCTTCGCCAATTTTTCTACTACTATTTGCTTTTGCATTCAGGCAAGTATCAGAGAACTTTGAATAATAATAGACTTGTGTTATAGCATCTTACATTTAGGTTACTTATACCATGTATCTATCTATCTTATCTTCAACTATTATCTTTTTTCCTTTTGCTAAAGATTGGAAAGCCCAAGTGCCAAGCTACTGGGGATTATAGTAATAATTTCTTTGGGAGTGTTATTAACAGGTAATTTTATTCTTTAATTTTGTGTACTGACTCAAAAGATTGATCTCAAGAATCCCAAAAAGCTAATAGGAACACCTTATATACTCACATGTCTTCTTCTGTTGCTTTCTGTTCAGTTGTTAAAGAGACGGAATTTGAATTTTGGGGTTTCGTTTTTGTTACGATGGCTGCTGTCATGTCAGGCTTTAGATGGTCTATGACTCAGATTCTATTGCAAGTATGTTTTTAAATTGAATTTCCTTCTATTTATTTCTGCATAGAGACAATTATAAGCACCCAACATTTCTATACTGCAGTAAAATGAAGAAAAAATAACAGATTAAAGAAACTTTAATACAAATGTATTATATTTGAGTGAGACTATGGTATTATGCATAGCGCGGATTGGTCTGTACTACGGATCAATATTTTTGTTTTTAAAATTTTAATGGTTAATTCGAACCGTTCAACATGAATATGTACTTGTAAACTAAACTTTACAATTTTTAGAATTTTTTTACTATACTTTTAGACGGGTAGAGAATCACTGTTTTTGGATGGTCCATAATTTTCAGATCAAGTGATTTTTTACCCATCTAAAATAATAGTAAAAAAATTCTAAAAAATGTACAAGTACATATTCATATGGAGACCATGTTGAACGGTTTGGATCGACCATTAGGACTTTCAAACCGAAGAATTGAGTTCATAGCGCGGGGCAATATGCACTATGCATAGTACCATAGCCTCACTCTTTATATTTCCTTAGCATATGTTTTTAGAGAATTTGTATACAAAAAGTAAAGAAAGATGCTTAACTAAAAGTTGTTTTCTGTTTCCTAATTTATATCTTTTTCCTTTGTTCTTTTGTTAAACTTCGCATTGTTGTGTTTGGTGTCAAACTTGGCTTGAAGAAAGAAGCATATGGTAAGTACATGCAATGTCTATCTTATCCTTTAAACTGCCAATTACAGTATGAATGTAACAAGATAGATCCATTCAGTCTCTTGCTGCACCAAGCAACTTCATTTTTCTTTCTGCTCTTACTAATTTCTGTCTAGTCACTTCTGCTAAATAAGCATGGAAAAACAACAATGTTGCGAATTTAATTGTGTTACTCCATAACATTCTTCATATTCATACCTAACACCTTATGTTTGTGTGCTATTTGCGAATTCAAACCCACCATTAAAAGAAATATTGTTGCAGCCAATTATAACTTAACTTCCCTACATTGCCTCTGAACTTTTGATCTGACTTGGTTTTCTTTCAGTTTGGGAGTAGGAAAAAGGTTTAGTAGAATTGTTAGGGGTAAAATTATTAATAATTCATCAGAAAATTATTCTCCATTATTCAAATCATAAGGTGAATGTCAATGGCAAAAGTAAGCTTGCAAATATGTGAAACACTAAGTGCAACTATGTCAAACTTTGCTTGTATTTGCAAGCTGATCATTCTAATTTAAGAAGGTCAAATAATTTTTATTTATTAACTCCTTTTTTATTTGTAGGTTTAAAGGATCCAATCACACTAATGAGCTATGTTACACCAATAATGGCAGTGGCGACATTTATAGGATCTCTTTTAATGGATCCATGGCACAAATTCGATACGAATATGTATTTTGATAATCCCTGGCATGTTGCAAGGAGCTGTTTATTGATGCTCATAGGCGGCACATTAGCCTTTTTCATGGTAGATACTAAGTCTTTATTTTTTTTATACTAATCATTAAGATATAAAATAAACCCAACACGGAAAGAAAACTATATGCCAACTTAATTCTGTTCTTAAACATGCGCCCATAAAAAACATTTTTTTCTAAATTTAAATGAAAATAAAGATACAAGTATGTGATCTACATTAAATTTACAAAAAGGGAAGCTAAAATGAACATTAATGCAAAATAAAGAGCAATTTGTATACTTAAATTTCCCCTACTTATTTTTTGTAAATCAGTTTTTCTTCATCTTTATTTGTTTAATTTCATTAGCTATTTCCTATTTTTTCTTTTTTTCTCGATCAGGTATTGATAGAGTATGTTCTGGTTTCAGTAACAAGTGCTATAACTGTCACAATAGCTGGAGTTGTAAAGGAAGCTGTCACCATTGTGGTAACTTTTTTTTCTTATTTATAAGTATGTCGAGTTGAGTGGGTTTTTTTATTATTATTTTTTTTCTTGCTTCATGAGTACTAAAGTGAAAGCATAGTTTAGTTGTACATTATGAAGGGGTTTCAACTTCTGACCTGACCTGACCTATAAAGATTGAACAATTGGTTAATCAGGTCCGGGTCTAGCATGTGCTCCTCTGTGCTTTGTGACAAGTAAAATTAAATTTCAATAAAATATATACTGTTGCAATCTAATGCAGTTGGACTGGGTACACCCGTGATCTGTACCAGTAATTCCTGGTTGAGAACAATTTGGCCATGGGGGTTCGGTCGGGTCTGATCTGAATAATAGAAAAAATAAAATAATGCCACCCATTGACATTCTGAATCTCATGTATTTGTCTGCTTTGTTATATCAGGTCGCAGTGCTTTACTTCCATGATAAGTTCACGCCTCTAAAAGGAGTGGGTCTTGTTACTATTATGGTTGGTGTCGGTTTATTCAACTGGTACAAGTATGTGACCAATATACCATCTTGTAGTTACTTCTATTTATTTTATTTTCTTTTAATGCAAAAGGAAACCCAATATTTTAAGTTGCAAGAAATGTGAGCATTTTTCATATTAATTATGCACTTTCTAATTAACATTTGCTTTGTAAAATTTCAAATTACATCCAAATAGGTACACCAAACATTTATACTTGACTTGATTTAAGTTCATTTAGGACTGAAGGGAAAAAATAGACTAAATTAAGTTTGGGCAAAATTGTAAATTAGTTATAGTATTCTCATCCCATGGATATGATGTTTCGTTCTTATGTAAACTGTGTTTTAGTTGCTATATGAGGAAAATAACATAATTCACGATTAGCAGTGCTTTCTGTGCCTTTTCTGTGATTCTGTATGCTTAACCTAATTCTGTGTTCTATTTTTTTTTTGTATCAAGGTATGAGAAATATAAAAAAGGTCAAACATCAGAAAACGAAGAAAGGATTCCACTATCTTCAAATGGAGACCCAAAATATGTAATCATTGATGAATTTGAGTCCCTAGACAATGAATTGGAATCATGATCATAATTTCCAATCGGGGGGCGTGTACCAATTAAAAGGTTAGTTCACTATCTTTCCTGGATACTTGTTTTTCTGATTAAGTAACCTCAAAGAGGGATACCAGCTTTCATTTCTTTTCGAAAGCGATCATCTTACAAAAAATAAAAAAAAGTCAATAACTTTCATGAATATAACACTATCATGTTAAATTTATTATTAGATCCTTGCAACAATCACATAGGGACTCTTCTTGAATTATACCTACTGCGACTTCTTGTACTGAATTTGCCCAGTTACTGTTATTAAACCCAGTGTGATGATTTTTGGTCTACGCAAACACTTGAGGTGCCCTAACTATGGACAGATCAGCAGGATAAATCTTGTTTCATGCTGCATCCTAAACATTGTAATGTATCAGCTAACAATGCTTTAATTTTATACCTTTGACAGGATTTGTAAATCCCTATTCCTTGGCAAACAGGTTAATTCGATTATTAGCGCAAAAAGAGAAAACAGCACACCATTGTTAAATCCAATTTTGGAAACAAGATTCTTTGTTTTTGTTTACACAAAAGCATTTGAATCGACACTCAGCTCTTTCTTATATTCTTTTGGTAATGTCATTTTTTTTTGGCATTATTTGTATAGCCTCCTCTAAATTTTTGTCAGTCAATTGTATGTGATGTATAGATTGAGGAGTGCTCCAAGTTCATTGTATCCTTTTGCAATTTGAGTTGCATTTTTTTTTTTCACTAGTAAAATTTCATCCTTATTTAATTCTACACAACGAAGTAGATACTCGTTTTTTTTTTTCTCTAAATAAATTAGGCAAATAAGAATTTTATGGTGCTTTAACAAAAATAAGCTTTGGTCTAGTAACAAAGAGCAACACTTTTTGTATAGAAAGTTGTGAGTTAGACTTTCATCTTTCTATCTCAAAAGACAAACAAAAAATAAGGAGCGATATCATTTCTATTCTAAAAACTAGTTATTAAGCACAAAATAAACAGTAAGATTCAGGCTTTGATTAGTAAAAAAGAGCAACACTTTTATATGGGAGGTTGTGGGTTAGACTTTCATCTTTAAGAAAAACAAAAAAATAAGCAGTGATACCATTTATGTTCTAAAAACTAGTTATTAAGCACAAAAATACTAGCAGCATGGTTTTTGTCTAACTAAAGAAATTTACTTAAAAACAAACTAATATAATTAAAGAAAAAAAGAGCTTCCACTTCCCATGGTAGCACCGGTTTGACACAGACAATCCTTAACTAGTTCCAACTAGTACTTGAATCCATGCCAAACGGATCAGTAGGAAGTAATTTTGCCAAGTCATATTCAGGTTCAGCCGTCGAAATTTCCATTGTGCTTGTTGGAATGGCATCAGCAACCTTCATCGCTTTTGGTTCCGGCATCTCACCATGTGGAAGTTCATCTTCAACCATATTCACCGAATGTTATGGCCTTTTTTCTGCTCGAAAGTGTATTTTCTGAATCTGGCACCATGTCATTACTAGAAAGATCAGGATGTTCGATCGGATTGTTGGTTATATCCTCAAAACAGCAAAAGGTTATCAAGACAGGTAAATGAAGTTTCGGAGTTATCAATTTCATACAATGATCCTTTTTATTCCATATTATACTGCCAAACGGAAGAACAGTGGAGTAACAAATCCACCTCTGCAAAATCACCTTGCCATCGGGCGAGCAAAAATGGCATGGTCAATGTGCTTATTTTGATAATTTTGCAATGTTTTATTTTGAGCAGTGTTATTGCATGCTCGAATGGATTGCAAATTTCAAAGATGACATGTTGCGCCTGAACTCGGTCCGGAAAAGATGGTATCAAGACCACTTTCCAGTCAGAAAGATCGCCATCTCGAATAAGTAAAGCGGGGTGCAGAGGGCTGCCTGCCAATTCTCGCATGCGATCCATAGCAAATTCAATTAAGATTGATATATGTTATGATTAGAGAGGTTTAGGGACTAACAGGATGAATGGTTAGGAAATTGAAACATCCAGCATTTATAGCCAAAGCTACTCAAGTACTGAGACTTAGCTAAAATAGAAAATTACATGTTATTTTAATAAAAAAATATATATACTACCAAAAATCTTCATCTTATTTTGGAAAATATCCAATTGGCCAATCAACATAGACCACCCAAAAGGCCAATCAACATAAAGTGAAGAAAGGATTCCACTCTCCTCAAATGGAGACCCAAAAATATGTAACCGTTGATGAATTGAAATCATAGCCGTAATTGCCACTTGGGGTTTGTACCAATTAAAATGTTAATTAATTAATTATGTTTCCTGAATATTTTTTCTTTCTGAAAAAGTGACCTCAAATTAAGAGGACACCGCTTTTCATTTTTTTTTTCTCAAAATGTCTTACAAAATAACAAAAGGAAGTCAAACTTTCCTGGATATTAAGATTAATTAGCATCTATCATGCTGAGTTTATTATAATTTTTTGCCAAGAATCACATAGTGACTGTTGTTGAATTATGCACTTTTGTACTCAATTTTATTGTACCCAGTGTGCTGATTTGGATTTTGTAATGATTTTAATCAGACCGAATTTATGCTAAATGAACCCTATATTATGCAACTGGGACTGTGTTAACCCTAATCATCCTTAATTAATGAAACAACTATGGTGCCATGAATACACACAGATCAGGAGGATAATCCTTGTTTGATGTTGCATTCAGCAAATGTTTTAATTTTTACATTTGACATGACATTGAAATCATCATTTTTGGAAAACAGGTAAATTTGATTATTACTGCAAAAAAGATAAAACAGCACAAGATTGTTAAATCCAATTTTGGAAACAAGATTCTCCAATTTTGTTAAATCCAATTTTACAAAGATGAAATGGATATATGCAAGAAATAGGAGCAATACAAAGCCAGATGAAATGAGGGGAAAAAAGAAGGAAAAATGATACAACGCCGGACGAAAAATGTAATTTACATAAAAAGAAACTTAGTTCCAACCCTACACCGTAGCTTTCGATCACTTCCAGTAGTGGAAGCTCTGCTACACAAATACTCCTTAACTAGTTCGAAGTTCGAACTAATCACTTCAATCAAATGGACCCATGCGAAACGTATCATCTGGAAGTAGTTTTGATGTGTCATATTCAGGTGCAGCTAGCCGTCGAAAATACCAAACGGATTGGCAGGAAGTAGTTTAGCCATTTCATGTTCAGGTGCAGCAGCCTTCATTGCTTTTGGTTCTGGCATCTCACCATGTGGAAGTTCTTCTTCAAACATATTCACCGAATGATGTTTTGCTGTTTTTCTGCTTGAAAGTGCATGTTCTGAATCTGGCACCGTGTCATTGCAGGAAAGATCAGGATGTTTTATCAGATTGTTGGTTTTCTCCCCATGGCAGAAATAAAGTTTCAGAGGAAAATAATGTTTTCGAGGTATCAATGTCAGATGATAATCCTTTTGATTCCATTGTACCGAACCAACAGAACAAACAGCAGAGAAACAAATCCACCTCTGCAAAATCTTCTTGCCATCCGGCAAGCAAAATGGCGCATACAACGTGCTCCTTTTCACCTTGTAATGGGTTACTTCTAGCAATGTTGTTGCACGATTGAGTTGATTGCTAATTTCGAAGACTGCATATTTCGTCGGATTATCCGGATAATGCGAAATCAAGACAAACTTTAGCTCAGAATAATCACCATCACCATCACCATCACCATCTTGTATCAGTAAAGCGGGGTGCACAGAGCTGACCAGAACTCTTCCCATGCAATCCATGGCGAATTCAAGATTATGGTTAGAGAGATTGAGGAATGTAGGGTTAATTAGGAAATTGAGGAGAAGTAGGGTATATATATATATATATATATATACTTGAAACTTCCAATATTTATAGTCAAAGCTAATCAAGGGTGGCTCAGCTAAAAATAATAAATCACATGTAATTTTAGAAGAACAATAATATGCTACCAAAATATTCATCTTACTTTGGAAAGTATCGATTTGTTGTTGTTGTTTTAAAATGGATCCTTCCTATTTTGGAAATGATACAAGGGTGTGATCCGTGATTGACAGTGTTTTTTTCTGTCTTTTCTATTTTAAGAGCACGATTTTAATTTGAGTGTTGTTATTTTAAGAGCACGATTTTGATTATTGAGGGTTATAGATACTTTTATCTTTTTATATCCAATTTGTCCTTCAATTTTTTTTCCTTTTATATCTTGTGTAATGCGCCGAAATTTTTTTAGTTACTACACTAAAAAATAGAAATTAAATGATTACCACCCGGCCCAAACTATTTTCAATCCCACCACCCATACGGACCTAGTTTACGCATCAAAATGGTTTGGTGCGCGGACTGGCTTGGCACATCAATTGGTGCTCTAACTAGTTAGCGCACCAAAATTGGTGCAAAATTAGTGCTCAAACGGGGTGAAACGCACCGAAGAGCAGTACAAATTTCGGAACAGTTGGTGCTCTAACTGGGTTAGAGCACCAGTTGGTGCGCCAACCCAGTCCGCGCACCAACCCATTTTGGTGCGCGAACTAGGTCCGCGTGGGTGGTAGGATTGGAAAAATATCAGCAAGAGTGGTATTCTTTAATTTTGATTTTATGTTGTGCTAACTAAAAAAAATTTCGGTGTAATGCGTAACACAAAAGGAAATAACAAAATACATTATGGTGAGATAAAAAATATTCCTAAAAAAACAACGAAATATATCACGGTGAGATGAAAAATACTCCTAAAAAAACAACGAATTACAGTGAGATAGAAAATACTCCTCAAAAGAAAACAACGAAATACATTACAGCGAAATTAAAAAAATACTCTTCAAAAGAAAACAAATTTATGAAAATATTTTACAATGCAAAAATAAAATTCACAATTATAATATAAACAATATGTTATTTTTTATGTTTGTATATTTATTTAATCTATTTTAGAAATTCTTTCATCTCTCAATAATAAAAAATATGTAACCATTGATGAATTGAAATCATAAGATTCATAACCGTAATTTTCAAATTTTTTTTTTAATCGAAAGAATTCTCTTACAAAACAAGAAAAGGAAGTCAAACTTTCGTGGATATTAAGATTTCCATGAAGTTGATTGCTAATTGTCGAATCCAATTTTGGAAACAAAATTCTTTGTTTTTGTGTACAAATAAAAAAATCACGTGTAATATTGGAAAGTACCTACCGTAATTCCTTTTGGGGATTGGGTTTTATCCAAATGGCTTTGAACAAAACTTTATCTAAAATCAGATCTAAACCGTCCGATCTGTATCAAAATTCGTTTTTAAGAATATTGCTTCATGTTTCTTTTTTCTTTTCTAATAAAGAGATCGAACTTACACACCATGAGTCATGAATCCCTTGTTATATTAGGAAAATGAAATATATATATTTAGGGTTGAGGTACTCTAGCAAGGTTTTGTTTTTTTTATTCTTTTAATTTAATGGGCTGAATAATCTGGATTAAAAATTTACTTTACTTTGATTTGATTTGAGTTCATTTTTGGACTCAATGGAAAAGGAGAAAAAAAAAAAAAAGGCTCAATTAAGGTTGAGCAAAATTGTCAAATTAGTTGCATTATTCCCATCCCGTGGAAATGGTTTTTGGTTCTTATGTACAAGCATGTCAAAAAAAAAAACAAAAAAACAATGGGTTTAGGTGCTATTTGAGAAAAAGGGGATAATTTGTGATTATATGTTTTTTTTTGTCTGTTTGAATCATTTTGTGATTAACAGTAATTTGTGATTGGGCATAATCTAATTCATTCTTCTATTGTTTGTTTGAGTTAAGATTGAAGGTCGAGTCACCCAACTATTTAATATCCATAAGATATTTATTTATCTGAGTTTTGAATCTGTGACTTTTCATACAAAGAATATTATTTTTGTTACTGAACTAAAAACTGATTATCTTTTTCTATTATTTCTAAATTTATGCATGAGAAATTGTAAAAAAAAAAAAAAAAAAGGCAATCATCAGGAATTGGAGAAATGATTCCATTATCCTCAAATGGAGATCCATAATTGCCAATTGGGGTGTATACATATCGAGGAGGAGGGTTCATATATTTCATTTTTTTGTCTTCATTATGTCTCTATTTTAGAACTACAATAATAATTTACATGTCAAAATAAAACAGTCAGATATGATCTATATCATTTTTTCTATGAACATGTAAAAGATCACGATATTTCAATTTTATTTTCATTATCATTAAGATGTTGTAAAAATACACCTATGTGAATAAATTATGGACACTGATTTTTCAACTTATTGATTCATGTAAAATCTAAATCTAAAGGTGATAATTTTTTATGTACATATAAAGAATAATAATATAAATCACATTTAACGGTTTTATTTTTGACATATAAATTTTAGAATTTATTTTATTAGAAAATTTGGAGACACAAAAAATAAAAGTATTTTGATAGGGCCATGTTCCACAGGCCCTTTAACCTACCCTTTACGGGCCATGAAAGATCCGAGATTCGGACCTCCTTAAGAGGCCAACCCGAAGTCAATACGAAAAGCCCAGGTTCTGTCTAAACAGGGCCCAATAAACAGCCTCACAAGGCTCAGCCCGAAAATGGCTTGAACCGCCTCTGTGCGGGATAACCGCTGATATGGTTTGCATAGCTGCCCAAGTCTCCCATGACCGCTCAGGATGACAGTTATGGGCATACTATATAAGGCAGGAAGTCCCATTAAACAGGGAGAGAAACTTTTGTTATGAGAGATATCGCATAGGTCAGAGTCCGAATATTTTCAAACCTCCCCGAGTTCTAAACTCGGTCCACACTTCGGCCTGTAATCCCGTGACAGGACGAACTCAGCCCAATCCACTTCTCATAAGGCCTACTCTCCCCGAGATAGAACGTATCACATTTGAATTGTCCTTCTACATATTAGAAGGTTAGTTAAATACATTTTTTTCCTTTAAAAAAGGACTTCAAAGAGGATGAGTCTTTATTTTCTAAGATATCTCAAATTTTCAATTTATCTCAATCATTTGTTGTAATAAGAGAGATATTAAAAGAAATCTCAACTTTTCAATTTATCTCAAACATTTGTTGTAATAAGAGAGATATTAAATAGTTAGATAGCTTGACCTCCAATCTTTATTAAAAAAAAAAATGTAAAATGACAGTATTATCAGGGGTGCGAATTCAAAGAGGATATCAGCTCATTTTTTTTTCCAAGAATTATCTTACAAAATAACAAAAGGAAACTCAAACTTCCCTGGATTTTAAAATTTAGCATCCAAAAAGCTAATTTTATTATGATTTCCTGCCATGAATCACATTGTCATTGAATTATACCCAATATTACTTATTTGAATTTTGGAATTGAGTTTTATCCAAAGTCAATCCTAAATCATCTGGTCTGATCTGGCATTAATATTTGTGCAAATAATTTCAAACTTACTGAATTTAAACCGCTCATGAATCTAATTTATTTGTACAAATTTTAATGCAGATTAGATTGTTTAAGTTCGATTTTAAACCCATGCATAGATAATAAATTTAATCTGACATAATTTATTTTAAATGAAACATATATTGTGCAACAGGGACTGCTGAATTTTTTTTATCTACCATCTTTCTAAAAAATATAAATCATTGAATTACTTGTTTTTTAAATCCATTTTTATCAGATTCGTAAGTTTAAACTACATAACTAGTTGAACAGTTCCGCAGTTTAAACTTACGGAACCGTCTTTATTGATTTCGTAAATTTAAACTTTGGAACCAGTTTGTTAAATTCAACAAATCTAACTTATTTTTTTTTTTTTAGGACAGTTCAAGCTTCTCTCTCTTTTTACATGTACATATTCTTTACTTTTCAATTATTATTAAAATAATATTTTATTTAGAGATCATTTGGTTTTGCAAGTTTAAACTGCGGAATTAATTTGATTTCACAAATTTAAACTGCGTAACCTCCTTTCTGGTTCCACAGTTTAAAGTTGCAAACCTTGTAAAAATTAAATTCTAAAAAATAGTGATTAAACAGTTTTTTTTTAAATGGTAAAAGTAAAAAAAAATTACCCTTGTTTCATGCTGCATCCTCAACATTGTAATGTTTAATTTCATATAAACAAAATTAAAAGGTGATAAATTTTTATATACGTATAAAAAATATATCAGATCTAATAATTTTATTTTTAATATATCAATTTTAAAGTTTTATTATTAAAATATGATGAAGAAACTAAAAATAAAAATAAAAAGTTTCCATCCCTCGTCATCTTTTTTAAAAGAATCGTATTAAGAATCGTGTGTGCCCGCTGTAATATTCGTATCCTCCCATATACCTGACTCAGAGCATCTACATCCCTGAAACTATCAGAGTTTCTAATATGATGTGGCAGTTTCTAAATCAGTTTCAGGGATGTAGACCAGTTTCTTATTTAGCAACTGTGCTCAAGAATTTTTAATAAGAAATCGTTTATAAACTGTGAGTTGGCAAAATGATTGGCCCGTGTTCGCTTAATTTTTTTCCTTTATTTTATTTATTGTTAATGTGGCATTTTAGAAACTCTTAGATTAGTTTCAGGGATGTAAACCCTTAGAAACTCCATAGCCTATAATTTCTGAAAATTAGTTAATAGTTAGAAACTCTAAGAGTTTTAGGGATGTAAATGCTCTCAACACAGTTGAAACGGACGGCCCGGATTTACTCTCAGTCAGTGCTTGCTCGGGATGGCGCAGGGAAAATATTATTTGTGCTCTGAGATTCGTGCCAAGTTAATAAGAACTATTGGACCGAAACAACCAGAAACTTCCGGATTATTTGTTCCGACTTCCGACACTCTAAAACAGAATCTCTTGCAATAAGCTGTCGCATGGACCCCAAAATGTATATCTGACTCATGAGACTTTCCATGGGTATGTTGGTCCCACACTTCAGTGACTTGTGACACGAAAGAGAGTTTGGATTTAGTCCGACCTCAACTCCTCCGGAGTCCGATCCTCTGAAGTATCTCAAACATTAATTTTTAGATCCCGTCCGTCCGATCAGAATCCGAGACAATCCGGCCGGAGGTGGAATGAATAGTTTCCTTTAATATTGTGCTCGAGCAGATCGAACGGTCCATATACAAACTCAAAATTTGAGTTAACTCAGGTGTATTAACTTACTTCTCAGCTCTCAGGACTTGAAAAAGTTTCTATTACCGCCAATTCGCCATTACTCTCTCTCGCTGCAACTCTCGAGGAAGCTGTTCAAACAATTCGAAGTAGTGCGAGGCGCACTGCTTGTTTTGCCTGACCTCCGGGATTTAGGGTTTTAAGCGCTGAATTCTCCATTGAATTTCGAACTCTCTTCAATTCCGTTCTTCACAAGGTAAATGCTCTCCTCTTTGATTGGGATTTCTCCTTATTTCCCGGTTATTAGGTTCAATTTTTCTCTAATTTCCGTGAACAGTAAACTTTTTCCTCAGTTCTTTGGGTTCGTTTTTGTCTTTCTTGCTTCGGGATGGCGAATTCAGCTTTTTGGCTTAATTTTATGTTTACTAATACCACTAAATTTCTTGTTTAAATTAGGGTTTTGAAATTATAGTATTCTTGAAAGTTCTGTGAATTGGGCAATTTACTACTGTTCTTGGTGCTTTGAACTCGCTAATTCAAGCTCCTCTCATTCTAAAGGATCTCTTTAATTGAAATAACTTAACATGACAGTTTAGCAAAATTCAGGTTTTTGGGTTCTTTGGGTTCGTTTTGTCTTTCTTGCTTCGGGATGGCGAATTCAGCTTTTTGGCTTAATTTTATGTTTACTAATATCACTAAATTCTTGTTTAAATTAGGGTTTTGAAATTATAGTATTCTTGAAAGTTCTGTGAATTGGGCAATTTACTACTGTTCTTGGTGCTTTGAACTCGTTAATTCAAGCTCCTCTCATTCTAAAGGATCTCTTTAATTGAAATAACTTAACATGACAGTTTAGCAAAATTCAGCTTTTTGGGTTCTTTGGGTTCGTTTTGTCTTTCTTGCTTCGGGATGGCGAATTCAGCTTTTTGGCTTAATTTTATGTTTACTAATACCACTAAATTTCTTGTTTAAATTAGGGTTTTGAAATTATAGTATGCTTGAAAGTTCTGTGAATTGGGCAATTTACTACTGTTCTTGGTGCTTTGAACTCGTTAATTCAAGCTCCTCTCATTCTAAAGGATCTCTTTAATTGAAATAACTTAACATGACAGTTTAGCAAAATTCAGCTTTTTGGGTTCTTTGGGTTCGTTTTGTCTTTCTTGCTTCGGGATGGCGAATTCAGCTTTTTGGCTTAATTTTATGTTTACTAATACCACTAAATTTCTTGTTAAAATTAGGGTTTTGAAATTATAGTATGCTTGAAAGTTCTGTGAATTGGGCAATTTATTACTGTTCTTGGTGCTTTGAACTCGCTAATTCAAGCTCCTCTCATTCTAAAGGATCTCTTTAATTGAAATAACTTAACATGACAGTTTAGCAAAATTCAGCTTTTTGGGTTCTTTGGGTTCGTTTTGTCTTTCTTGCTTCGGGATGGCGAATTCAGCTTTTTGGCTTAATTTTATGTTTACTAATACCACTAAATTTCTTGTTAAAATTAGGGTTTTGAAATTATAGTATGCTTGAAAGTTCTGTGAATTGGGCAATTTACTACTGTTCTTGGTGCTTTGAACTCGCTAATTCAAGCTCCTCTCATTCTAAAGGATCTCTTTAATTGAAATAACTTAACATGACAGTTTAGCAAAATATGAATCTGCACTTTATTTCATTGTTTTATTAGATTCATGTTTGCAAATGGAACTCAAATAGCCCAATTGGCATTTCAGGTAACTTTTTCAGTTTTCACAACCTAACCTTGAAGAAAAAAAAAAGATACTTTGTACTTGTGCTGCAAGAATCCCCTTTTTTATAATCAAGTATTGGCCCAATTTCTTTGTAGTAATACACTGTACCATTTGAAAGGGAATTAAATTAGATAATTGACTATGTTGCCCTTGACTTTTCATACTGATTCTTTACTTGGAATCAAACATATAAACTCTTTGTTCCACCTTAGCTTAATCAAAATCTTCGGAAAATTAGTTTATTGAAACTTGTTAAGAAAATTATCACATCTAACAGAATCTTCCTTTATATCCATCTAAGGTTGACCATGCTTGCAAATTTGTCCAGAAATTTGTCTCTGGATTCAAAGTATCATAAATGTTGAGGGTAATTTACAAAAGGCTTTTCCTTTCATTAGTTAGCATTCCTACAGGTTATGAAAGTCTTGGGCATGTATTGACAAAGCATTACTAACTTGCATTTTTACAGAGTTACTGAATGCCATGAAAGTGGAACCATTGAGGTGAAATGAGGTGCAATGTATGCTGGAGGGAGCTTGAAGGCCAAGCTATTTCCACTACTTGTGGCCATTTATTCTGTATGCTAACTCATTTATATCAGATTTGCTTCTTTTTTTCTCCTATAGCTCCTTCTAACAATGATCGTCCTTTTGTCATTTGGAGTAGTCACAATACGAAGGAGCATGTAGGTGCTTCCTTTTTCTTTGGAAATTGTAAATATCATGATTTAAAAAATTTCTAAACTAATCCAATTTTATCCATTTTTTTTTTGTGGGATGAAACATAAGGCAAGGATGATGCTACTAATATACTTAGGACTGATGCTGTATGCCCAATTTGCGATCAAGTTCTTTCTAAAAGGTCCGTATATGCCATTTTTCCATTAAAATACATCTCCTATTAGCTTATTTATGGGCTATTTCATTGTATCCTCACAAAACCTTGAATTATCATGTATGCCTTTGATCGTAAGATAGCACCTGGTATCGTTGATGTAAGACTACATATGAAAACCATGCATATGTCTACAAGATAAAACCTCTTATATCTACAAGAACATTGTAAGTATCACATATGCCCCTAGAAAAAAAGAAAAAAAAAAAACTAATGAGGAAGGGAGGGACAAGTTGAGTATATTGAGTGCACTGCGAGAGAGGAGGGCTACAGGTGACAGTCTGATTTTCTACATATCATATTTTTAAGGTTCTATTGTGGCACAAGCATATCTTGAAAATTTATTTCCTTTTTCCTGAACTCTTTTCAAACTCATTTTCTGTTTGCAGCCTTATGAAACCTGTGCATACTAACCCTGATGATGAGCGGATGAATGTAAGCTTAAATTTTGTTATTTTATAACAACTGTGTATGTTATATTTTTCCTTTTACCTACTTCTATTGGGTTTTCTTGTGTTGCAGATGGCGATGGTTGGGATATCTCCACAGATATGTATCCTGAGAAATATCGATTTTTTTATTGTTTTTCATTGCTGCAATTAAATCATTTTTTAATCCCTTGATAAAGTAGACCCTCATCAATAGACATCGTAAGTGCATTACTGTCTGGAGACCCATATGTTCTTTTTCATTTTTGTCCAATTTACTTTCCTCTTTAGTCCTTTTAAGCAAATATGCCTGAATTACAGCCCCGCGACAATATATCTACCAATATCTTTCAACGACAAGAAAAAACGAATGATTTGCAACATAAACTAATAAATAAATGAACTTTTTAGATCTAATTGCATATTTCTACCTAAAGCTAAATTTTAAATACAGTTTCATGGTTATTTTTCTCGACTTAACTAAAAATCACCTAAAGTGATGAAAAGCATGTACAAGAGTGTTATGTTCTACATGGGGCAAAAGGAGCTGGAGATGAAGCACAAGATGAACATGGTGGTGGCCCAGTATCGTCAGAGATGTGAGGCAATGCAAGAGAAATTTACTGAGAAATTGGAACAGGTACATACTGCATATCAAAAGATGGGAAAGAGATGTCAGATGATGCAACAAGAGGTTGATGCACTTACAAAGGATAAGCAAGAGCTTCAGGAGAAATATTCTGAGAAATCTAGGTGATCATTTTTTCGTTCTTTTGCAATAACATCACTATTTTAAATCTTCTAATTTGTAAATGATATTGTTATTTTCGTTCTTTCATTATATTCTCAGTTTCAAGTTTGCCCTAAATATTTTTTTCCTCTCATTTTTTAGACTTCTAATTGAATTTAAATCAAGCCCAAGACACTGTTTGTTAATTTCAAATTATGTGAACTATTATGGAGGAATTTTCTTAGTTAAATTTAGAGAACCTTTAGGTAAATGTTAGGAGATATGCAAATTTAGTGTTAATGGTGTAGTTGCCCTTTTTTTAGGAAAGTTTGCATTAAAACCCTGAAATATGAAGGAAAATGATAAAAGTCTTTCCTTCCTATTGCTTTGCGAACGGAATCTCTCACAAATATCCCTCACTCTTCTTTCCAAGGAGAACTGAGAATTGCCTATGTTTTCTATACTTAAGGTATTAGTTTTGAGTAATTTTGGGATTGGGTCTCAGTTAATACTGAAATTGTACAATGAATCCCAACTAGTGCACAGCTTTGCAATTAAAGAGTACAATGTTCAAGAAAAGGTATGAAAAATCTTACACAGGACAAAAAAGAGCTTCAGTAAAATGTGCATGATTTATTATGTTCTTTCCTTGTCTTATTATATTATCTTGTACAACTGTTTTGTGGATTACACCTGATAATTGTACAACTGTTAGGTTTTGCTTAACTTACAGCTCTTATTGCATAGGTTAAGGCAAGAATAAAGGTATGTCTATGGGTAGAATGAACAAATTAAAAACCTATGGTCAGGAATTTCTGATAAAGTATCCTTCGTCATTTATTTTCTGCAAATATGAACTTAAGAATTCTTGTGGTCTTCTTTTTAAATTTTGTGAGTTCATAATGCTGTATCTTCTTTACAAATTCAGTAAAATGTTTGGTATTGTTTGCAAATTCAGTACAATATAGGGTACTGTTTTGAATTCAGTAAAATGCGGGGCATAAAACTAAAAAACCTTTTGTATTTTGTTAGATACTTAGCTTCAGAGTAATTACTTTTTTTTCCCTAACGGAAACAATTGTTGCATTTTTGTATGTCTGAATAATTAAATAGGCAAAAGAGGAAGCTAGAAGAAATGTATGACCAACTAAGAAATGAATACGAATCTATCAAACGCTCAGCAACTCTTTCTACTAAGTCATATGCACGATCTAAACCTGATTTGTTCTCTGGTATCGACATCATGGATTCACGGGACATGCTGAGACAAGGTATACTCTCTCACTAGCATAATATTTGAATCTGACTACCTGACATTTAGCCACACTACTGAACCTGAGATCTGGTTAGTTCTTTATATTATGCCCAATTAAAGTGTCTTTTTTTATATGCCAAAAAAATTTGGCAACATGTATTTACGAGAGATTCACTCATTCTAGTGATATTTTTTATCAATAGCATAAAGAAAATTCAAAATTTCACCCATACCATCAATTTCATCAGATTTCGGTAAGTACCCGGACCGCTAACTTTCCTAGCAGGTCGGCCCAATTTGGCCTGCTGGCAAAGTTAGCAGGCCAAAGCCAGCACCAGATTGGCCCGCTAACTTTACCAGCGGATCGGGCCCAATCTTTGCCCACTGGCAAAGTTAGCAGCCCGGGTATTTTTCGAAATTTGACGAAATTGATGGTACAGGGGAAATTTCGAATTTTTTTTATGTTATTGATAAAAAATTTGGCTCATTCTAGAACTTACCATCACACCTGACTTGTAGCATAATATGTAATATTTATTAACTTCAACAGGAAAGAGGGAGAGAGAAGAGGAGATATGGCCACAGGTTTCAAGGAAAACGAACCCTAGGCCATTTGAGCTGGACACTGATTCGGTTGTCAACATGGACCCACCAGCAGGTGAGACCAGCAGCCGAAGAGGCCCTACCTTTGGGTCCAGACAGATGCCACGCAGCCACAAGAACCTTTTTACGTAACTGCCTTCTATCTTCTTTTACTAAAGTATTTTGTATTTCTCTTAATTTTCGTGGGATAACTCTTAACATAGGAAACCTGTAAATCACCTAATTTGGTAGATAAAATGAAGAGAGGAAAGGAATTATTTTTTTTATTTCAAGAAAATAGGGAGTAAAGGGGATTGTTTTATTTTTTGTTTTGGTATTCATGTTTTGTGGTGCAGGTAGAGGGTTAATTTCGATATATATATAGAGAATAGTTGTTTCAAATTTTAGTGGACTGGACTGGGAATCTATTCAACTTAATAAAAGAGTGTGTTATTGGTTGGCACACATGTGATATGTGGTCTCAATTCAAAACTAATCCCAGGCCCAATTTTGCTTTTTATTGAAGAGTCTATTAACACGGAAAACTAGTTGAACTGTATCTCTTATATGGACCAGTGCCTGAGTTTGTACTATTGTCAGATTACTTACCTTGGAAATTTCCCTGCCATCACTTCTAGTAAAACATAACGCATGATAACAGCATTATATATTTACTGACTTTTGGCATGCCTAATACTATATTGTAGGTTATAAATTTGCCACGAGAATCTGGTACAGAATCGGACTTCTGTTTTTATGGAAAACCATTCTCAGTTCAATGGTACAAGGATTGTACAGTGGGAAGATGGTTTGATAATATTTCCCAGCCATTTTGTGTTAGTTGTTGTTGATAAAATTGAACGGTGAATTTGATTTGGCATAGCTGTTAGGTGTTGTATTATAATAGCTTTGTAATTGCTGTCAAATGGATCAATTTTCACCAGTGCTGTGATTTGGCTGCAGTGTTCCTTCTTAAATATTGGGATCTTTCTTCTTTTGTGCAATGATTTATTTACTCAATTAAAGCATTTAAGATTATCATTTTTCTTTTCTAAATCCAGCGTTCTCCTCTACTCAATTGAAGCATTCAAGTATTCGTTAGTCTCGTTTAACATGACTTGTATAAATAACCATTTTTCATAACACGCTTGAGATGCCTAGCAGGTAGAAGTATATATTTTTGAGCAAATTCATCACTGATAAATACTTTCAGCCCAAGCTTCATAATCTACAATTCAACCAGATAAATACTTTCAGCCCACCAGAAATTACTTAAAGATAGTCGTTATCGGCAAACAGAAATTACCAACACAGCCCCAACAAAATTCAAAATTACAAACAAGTCCATGGGATGCTCAGCAGCCCAACTGCTATGTTTCTTTTTTTTTCCAAAACATCACAACGGACACAAGCTAATAAATTATTTAGACTGGCAAATGCAAGGACTAAGCTTCGGTTGAGGACATCTTTCAGAAAGACCCAAATATATATTTAGATTATTCAATAGCCCTGTTCAATCAGATAGTCACCAAGCCTCTCTACAATCATATTGCACTGGCCAGGAGTCATCGGTTCATCATAAATACCCACTATTATAGCCATGTTGGTTTTCTTCACAGTTATGCCTCCAGGACCCTAAACATTAGACAAATGAAATATTTTAGATACCCAATTAACCATAGGTTGAAGGAAAGGAATATAAATCAGGAAAATTGCAAACAACATAATTTGCAACATGTTTGCCAATTGTGCCAATGTTTTATTGAACACAGTTTAACAAATGCAAAAAAATTCATGATTCGTAACTATGTGCTCAGAATCCAGCTGTTCACTTAAATTACCTTCTACTGTTTAGTTCACCTCCAAGAAAAAAGGTTCAAAAGATACGAACTTGCACTGAGATCAAAAGCATTCAGTAGTGTATAAGAAGATGCCCATCAATTCTAGAAATGGTAGCACTAGAACTACTAACAGTATGAGCTAAAATAGGCTGCCATTTCCAAATTTTCCATAATAGCGATGCCATGATATCAATAAAGAGCAAATCTATATCGGAGCCAACAGTTGGATCAGCTCAAAATGCCACATCATTATGAGCTCCAACCAAAATGTCACTCCAGTCATTTTTTTTATGATAATAACCATGACTAAGCAAGCTACCATAATCAAAGCGACAACCCTTAGCAGCATAGTAAGCAACTCCAGCATGCATGTTTGTGTGAGAGAGGGAGAGTTTTGGAAGAGAGAGAGAGAGAGAGAGAGAGAGAGAGAGAGAGAGAGAGAGAGAACCTTCTTGCCACGAATGACAGCACCGGGTTCACCTTGAATAACCATGTATTTGGTACCTCCCAGGTATAATCCAGTTGGTGCGAGAGAACCAGGCTCATCAAAATCCTTCATTATCGCTGCTATCTCCTCTGGCTTGAACTAGAAGCATACACAGTAAAACGGAAACATTGTTAAATGTTATTACATTAAACAGTTCTTTTTTCAACAATGAAAAGTTTCCAGAAAGTAGTACCACAGCCAAGTAAATGAGAATATTATTAAACAACCTGAGAACTATGTACATGTACACAATTCTAATTTTGACAAACTCACTAATATCTTGCCTGTAATCAAGTAAAGCTTGCTACAATCGACTAAATGTAAAACGACAATAAAGGATATACCCACACTGTTGTGCCACAGTTAGATTCTTGTATTCACTAATATGTCTTTATGATTTAGTTAACAGTCCCAGGAAAGAATAGCTGAAATTTTATAGTTTATTGGTAACAGTCCCAGGAAAGAATAGCTGAAATTTTATAGTTTATTGGTAATAAGCATTTTTACTGAGATTTTTAATATAATGGAGCGTTAGGCAATGATTGGATCAGCAAAGAATAAATGAAGCCAACAGGACCATCACTAGTTCACTACCCTTGACTCCAAATTGAGCAAGGGGCCATAGTGTCCTGAACTGCTCTATTTCAAACATGAACACTGAAATTAGTCATTCAAGTGAGATCTAGATTTCACAAAATAAAATCATTTCCAGCCTTCCAAGGATCTCTTCTTAAAAGTTAAAAAAACTTTTTAATATCTCGGACATTCAAGCAAAGAAATTGACGAACAATCAGATCCGGATCTACACAATAATAACAGCACAATCTATAGACAGCAGCAAGATTACTACACTCTGAAAGTGTTGTAAAAATCGGTAGAAAAATGAAACAAAATAGTAATACTCCGATACCTGAGGGAAGTTGGGGCTCTGAGCCCAGGGGTTGCCATCGTGGCCGAAGATGGCGGCGGAGGTCAGAAATTGACCGTCGATCTCGCACATCAGGTGATCGTCGACGTACGCTTGCCACGACATCTTTCTCTCTCTCTTTTTTTTTCTCTCTCTCTCTCTAAACTCTGCTTCGATTCTACGCGGCCTCTCTTCTCTCTCTTTGATTCTTTCTACTTATCTCCTATTTTGCTGTCTATATGCCACGGGATTATATATCACTTGAAAACGGGAATTTATTCTACACATGGTCTGTATCCCGTGATTTTTATAATACCCTTCCAAAAATAAAAAATATCAAATCTGCCCTCGATATTTTTTTTTTTAAAACGCCCAGACCGCCCCTTCACTGGCCGGTCCACTGTTCATACCAAACCACCCCACTGTGGAGCGTTTTTTTTTTTTTTTTTAGAGAATATGAATAGCAAGATGTTGAATTCTAACACTAAAAATTCGAATTTTTTTAAATATTTGTTAAATTACTTCTTTTGATTTATAATTAGCATATTTATACTAAAATATGCTAAATTACTTTAAATTATGTTAAATTACATTGGATTACACTAAATTACAATAACTTCGCTAATTACGCTGAAATACGGTAAATTACGCTAAAGTAGACCAATTTTGTGCCATCTTTCATGAATCATAATAAATAGTAAAAAAATTCCGAAAATAGTAAAAATTGGTATTCTACAAGTTCATTAGTAACTAATTTACTGAGCTACTTAGATTGAATAATAGAAATGAAAATTTTAATTAGAAACATCAACTCAAGTTTTGAGGCTCTTCTCTTTATTTTTTGGCAATTCTGAATTTCGAAAAATAGAATAGCTATCACTGGCGCAAGCGTATTTTCGCAAGCTTTCCGAAAAGTGGTAATTTGCTGAAATCGGACACTCGAGCGCCGTTTGATGGCCGTTTGAAGTTTCATTGTCGTTTTTCGCCTTTTCAGTGAAGATATCGTCCCTATTCATATGTAATTTAGCGTAATTTACCGCGTAATTTAATCTAATTTAGCGTAATTTAACGTAATTTAGTGTTATTCAGCGTAATTTAACATAATTTCAAGTAATTTAGCGTATTTTAGTATAAATATGATAATTATACATCAAAAGAAGTAATCTAACAAAAAACCCAGCTAACGTGGGTATATTTATTAATAAAAATGTCGAAACTAGGGTTTAGAAATTAGAGTTTAGGGTTTCTTTAAAAATATCACTAATTTTTATAAGAGGAGGGATCAAGTTACAACAAAGTTACAACAACCATTTTTTTCATTTTCAAAGTCCAAATCGTCGATCCAAACCGTTCAACATGATTATCTAAATAAAATGTGCTTGCTGATCAAAATTTACATTTTTTTGAATTTTTTACTATTTATTAAGATGGGTACAAATTCAATGGTCTGAATATGACTATTTTTTGTAAAATACTTAATAAATAGTAAAAAAATTCAAAAAATTGTATAATTTATCTGCAAGCACATTTTATTGTGGAGATCATGTTGAACGGTTTGGATCGACGATTTGGACTTTGAAAATGAAAAAAATGGTTGTTGTAATTTTGTTGTAACTCAAATTTACTTGATCCCTCCTCTTTTTATAGGGGTGCAAACGGATCGGATAAAATCTACCGTATCCGGATCCGTATCCGTATCCAAAAATTAGATACGGATATCCGATATCCGAATATCCGTGCGGATACTGATACGGATATGGTTTTGAATATCAATTATCCGTATCCGAATAGTAAATATATACCATATAATTTAATATATATTATGAAAATATTTATGTATATATCTACGGATATCCGATATCCGTATCCTATCCGATCCGTATCCTATCCGAGAAATAAAAACGGATACGGATATGGTTTTACCACTATCCGATCCGTATCCGATCCGTTTGCACCCCTATCTTTTTATAAATATGTTATGTGAAAATTGTAAACATTTAATGTACGGTATTTTTTAGGATTTTAGAAATTGTCCTAAATAAGAGTTTAGGGTTTAGAGCTTAGCGTAATTTAAAGTACTTTAGTGTAATTCAACGTAATTTAACATAATTTCAAGTAATTTAGCATATTTTAGTATAAATATGCTTAAAAGAAGTAATCTAACAAGTATTTCAAAAAAAAAATTAAATTTTTAGCGTTAAATTTCAGCATCTTGCTATTCATTTGTCTCTCTAAAAAAAAAATGAGTGATCAAGTTACAACAAATGTAAACCCTAAACCGCCCAAACGTGGGACGATTTGGTATGAACAGTGGACCGCCTAGTGAAAGGGCGGGTCAGGGCATTTTGTTTAAAAAAAAAATCAAGGACAAATTTAATATTTTTTTTTTTGGGAGGATATTAATAAAAATCACGGGTCTATATCCGTACATATATAATATTTCCAAAATTTTATAAAAGAATTATTCTGTTGGTTTATATTTTTGCATATGATAATGTTATTTACAAAAAATATTTTAAATTATATTATAATGAAAAAATATAATATAATATAATAATTTGATGTGTGGCTCGTGATATATCATATGAACTTTTATATACGTCCGACAACTTGATTATTCTCGTTTTACTTAATAATTTGGATCGACTTAGAATAAAAAAGTTCATTATTAATTCAACTAAAAATTAAAACTTTTGATTTAGTCATGGAGGATAATAATATCTCACAAAAAGGATGCTTTCCACACCCCCGATCCGGAGGTGCAACAATCTACTGTGTCTATTTACCATTCAATATACGTAACACAAGGCACGAATCTTTTGTATGCATTGCCAATATTATCCATTATTTTAGCCACATCCCAATTTATTTACAAGAATTAACTGACATTTTACAGTGAATAATGCTAGAGATATACGCTCTGCATCCTGTCAGATATAATAAACCCAAATCCCATAAGCTTTTCTCTGTCTTCGTCTAACAAACCTGTAAATCTCACAAGGGAGAAACGGGTGAGAAATAATAAATTATTCCTCAGTGCATATTGCCACTTAGATTATTGGATTTGAAGGAAATCCATATTCAGAATGAAATCTCCGCACGAGAAACTAACAGTTCATTTTATAATGACAAATGCAAATGCTCAATAACAGTATCCAATTGAACAACAAAAATTATATAAATAAATCAGAACTATAAGGATCTTATCAATATAAATGGTTTGGGTCTAAATCTTTTAAACCATAAAAGTCTAGTAACATTTGGTTTCCTAACTTTATAATTTATAGTCTGGTAACACGAATAGATACCATCCGACTTGCCGTTGCAGACGCCATCCAACAACCAAGTCTGTCTTTTCACATAACATATATTTGTCGTGTCAGGCTTATACTATTCTAACTATCCTGACAATTTATTAACGGAAACGATACGGAAACAATATTACAATACTGTCATTATAGTAAGGAAAATCAATGATAAGACAGTTACCACAGTTCATTAGTCTTACAGTCATAATTCACATTTATTCAATATCCCCTACCTAACCGGTACTGGGTTCAGTTGGGGTCATTCACCATATGCGCATAAGGGTCATGGAGTAAAGTCTAGTAACTAGCTAGACTTTACGATATATTAATCGTTTTTCTCCACTATATGGAGGTTCAAGGATTACAATATTCAATCAATGTGGTCTCAATCAATCATTTGCAATAAAAATCAATCGATAAACAATATCAACATGACAGTCAACAGACTTACCTGTAATTCAGTTTCAATTGTATTGGGCTATGCATATGATGCAACAGTTCAATCAATGCAGTCAATCAAATATTCAAAATGCACAGCGAGTTACGATTTAATTCCTAGTCATGAATCTCAGACTAATCCAATAACCCCGCACCTGATATCGTAGGGCAATAGGTGAGGTCACCATCAGCATGTCTTGAACATTCTGTCTCATCAGTCTTTTTTCATAATTATGCCTACGTTAACAATAATATACACATTCTAATTAATATTTATGTTTAGTTTCGATGTCATATGGTACCCTGTGATATCGGTTAAATTCTTTTTCATATAATTAGACACTTCTATAAGACCCTTCAACCGTACCCATTTCAACTAATGACATCTTTTGATCAATTATTAAATCATTTTGTTAATCCTTTTATTTCATTTCCACAATAAACAAGGTCCAAATTCAAATTCAAATCCAGTCTAATTCCTTTTTAATTCATTTATTTTCTCTATACCCGAAAGCACAATTCAAATCTCATATTCAATTTCCAATTTAATTTATGAACCAAGCTCAAAAGGGTCACCATCCAATTTTCATCTCCATTCTAAATTTTCATCGGAATTTTAACTTTTTCACTTATTTCAATTAACCCCTCTGACAAGGGAAATTTACCAAAACATTGATATTTAACATATCCACCCTATTTCCTTTATGTTTTTATGAATCAAACCCTAGAAACCAAAACAGTGGGTAAGACCTACTGGTACCAAAACAATTGGTTTGAATTCTTAATTTTAAGCTCAAACATAAAATAGTTTTCTTAACCGAGATAATAAGAGCAGTCAAAAAATATTTGATGGTAAAACATTGTTATAGGGTTCGGATCCAATAAAGAAAATAAATAGAAAGATGGATACCCAATAAAAACGCTAGGTGCGCTGTGAGAGTATCAAAGAAAGAGATGGAAATAATACTTAAGTGTACCGTGGTACCAGAAAATGGTACGGTAAAGAAAAAAAATTAAATCAAGTAGGACACTCATCATATTTCTGGAGGGAGGAAAAATTGCCTGAATTGTGAACCCCACTCTTTTAATATATTTTTATTGGTAATTTGATATTTGAATATTATTCGTAATATATAATTTTTGAAGGATTTCATGATGCGTTAAGCGGTAAAAATTAAATTTTTTGACTCTTTTACAAGCATCTACGGACCTACTTTATTATGCTAATTTTATTCAAGTAATTCATATGCACGAATAATTATCTACTCATTCATTCATCACAAATCTATTACTAAAGGAGATCTGGATATACCTCTACCAAATGTCAATTTGGTAAATAGAGAGAAGTCATATTCTCTTCTAGGTCTCTTGGATACCTTCGTTTGTGAAAAGGCCTCCTAGTGTTCACCTTGAACTAAACAAGGATTAGAAAGACCTTGCTAGAGATCTTAATTTAATCTAAGCTTAGAACCTAGTTAATAACCCTTCTTGTTCATCTGATAATCCTTCATTTGAGAGACTAATAATATGAGAGGAAGAGAGGGCGGCGGCTAGGAGAGAGGAAGAGAAGGAGATAATTTTCAGAAAATTGTTTAATGAAAACTTCTCTACCTCTCCTTATATACAAATATACTAGGGTTTTGTTACAGTCTGGCTTGGAAATTCGAGGTAACTCTTGTGCAGTGGAATATATTTTGGTATTTTTGTATAAATTGAAGAAAGTAAAGTAGATAAAACTAGATAATAGTAAAGATAAATGTAAACAACAGAAATTTCATTCATTTAAAAGCTTAGTTCCTAGAATACAAGGGTCACATCCTTAAATAGAAAATCACAAAGCAAAGATACGCAAACAACATGCTAACAACACACAAACTAAATGTAAAGAAATGCAAACATAATGAAAATCACACAAACTACGTGACCCTATCACGCCATTGGCATGATTATGGAATTTTGGGCTCGTCATGGGCTAGAATCCTTGAGTGGGCTGCAATTGGGTATTGGTGAGTTGTAACATTGCCTCCCCCTCAACAAATCCTTGACCCCAAGGATGGAAGTTGGGCAATTGATGTTTGAGGAAGTTGACATCCTCCCAAGTGGCATCCGACTCAGGTAGGTTGGACCAGAGAATCTTGACTTGGTCAATGGAACGGTTTCTGAGTTTGAGAGTTTGTTGGTCCAAGATTTCGACAGATTCCACCTTGAATGTTCCATCTAGGCCTACGGGTGGCAGTACGGGATCCACTGGATTGACTCCCTGGCTCTTCTTCAACTGTGATACGTGGAACACTGGGTGCAGTTGGCTGTCTCGAGGAAGTTGGAGTTTATGAGCACTGGTGCCCACTCTTCCTATCACCTGATAGGGTCTTAAGTTTACCGGGTCAGCACCTTCTTTTATGGGTATGCCATGAGCTCGAGGTGGGGCTAAGTTGTTTGGCTCGTGGGATAGATCTTGGCATTGGTGAGTTAAATTTTCAAGAGGTTTTGTTAAAATGACTGTTTTGGGCTTTTCAGATATTGGGTAAAGTTGGGCCACACAGCACAATTCTCCTTTCTCAATTACTGGGTCAAATTCTTCCCCATTCACCAAATTAATTTTGATTTTATTTTGTACCCCTTGTAACTTAACTTGTTTTCCCTCCTTTCTAACCGTCAGTGTTAATTCATTAAAATCCAAGATAACTGGTCCCACACTTCTCATCCAATCTCCTCCTAAAAGCAATTCATGGCCCCAATTTCCATAACCCCTAAGTCAAATTTGAATTCATGCCCACACATTTTCCAAATTAAACCCTTGATGTGTGAGTCACACTTCATCCTTTCCCCGTTGGCTACTGTTATAAACATTGGGGTTGTAAATTCGGGTTCTAGGCCTACTTTCTGAAGTATTCGTGGGCTTACAAAGCTATAGGTGCTGCCACTATCTACTAAAATCAACAATGGTTCTTTTTGGATTTTCCCCTTGAGCCTTATCAGATTTGTGGAACTAACATCTCTAATGGCATGCAACGAAATTTGTACCTCTTCCCCATTAGGTGCATCTTCCTCTTCAGGGCCAAGTTTGGTCTTCATTTCTGCATCTTCGTCATCACTCCAATTTTCGGGCCAAGCTTCTTCCTCCCCTTGCAACACATGTAACGTCTTTGCTTGGCACTTGTGCCCCGGAAACCATCTATCCCAGCACCGGAAGCACTTGTCTCTATCGGGCTTTTGCTTTAGAACTGTCATCTGTTGGTTTGTTGGGTAATTGGATTGGTTTTGATTTGGAGTTAGGGTGTTTGGACCGGTTGCGACTTTGACAGAATTTCTTACCCTCCTTTGCTGATCTAGAAGCATTTCCTGATAAGAAGACGCTTCATAGACTTCTCTTAAATTTTTGGGTCGGGTTGAGAGCACCATATACCTCAGTTCTTCTTTTAAACCCGTTAAGAAATTAGTTGTGAAAAATGACTCGTCATATGTTGAATTTTCTCTTAATAACAACAATCGCAATTCTTCAAACTTACTCCTATATGCCTTTAATTCACCAATTTGCCTCAAGTTTTTTATCTCCCCCAAAACTCCAATACTCGATTTAGATTCAAATATTTCCAGCAATTCATTCTTAAACACTTCTCATGTCATTTGCCCACCTTCTAAACCCAATCCTTGACACCAAATTTCAGTTTCATCAACCATGTACATGGAAGCAATCTCGAATTTTTGCCAAGGTGGAATTTGATGTATCTCAAAATACCTCTCACTCTTGTACAACCAACTTCTAGGTCTTGTCTCATCAAATACTGGAAATTCGATTCTTTGTGTGGTTACATGTCTTGGGATTTGGTTTGGTTATTTGGCACTATCGGGTTCGGGTTATATGGCACATTTGGTCCTATTGCTGCATATGGCTGGTTGTATGGGTTTGGAAATGGCACAGAAAAGGTATTGTGGTTTTGGTTCATAGTGTGTTGGTGAGGAGTGTAAGAGTTTAGATTTCGATTGAGGTTAGGACCTGGTGGAGTTTGGTTTTGTGGAAGTGGTGGATTTTGTGGAGGTTGGGCACTAGAACTAGCACCATTGGGACTAGGTTCATCACTAACTACTTGTCTTCCTAAGTATCGGGTGAATAATACTTCTAAATCATGTTTTGTAACCAATTGATCACTGTTGGCCATAAACTCATCAATCTTATTAATTTTTTCCTCGATGTCCCCACTTAATTGTACCTTTGTGTTATCATCCATCAAGCTCGCCATTCTTCTCTCCAATCTCTCTAGTTGATCTTGCAACCCTCGGACAGCATTAGCTTGCTCTTCCATGGTTTGTTGTCGTGTTGCAGGCATTCCCTAGGCCTATGAACAAGGCTCTGATACCAATTATTACGGTCTGGCTTGGAAATTCGAGGTAGCACTTGTGCTGTGGAATATATTTTTGGTATTTTTGTATAAATTGAAGAAAGTAAAGTAGATAAAACTAGATAATAGTAAAGATAAATGTAAACAACATAAATTTCATTCATTTAAAAGCTTAGTTCCTAGGATACAAGGGTCACATCCTTAAATAGAAAATCACAAAGCAAAGATACGCAAACAACATGCTAACAACACACAAACTAAATGTAAAGAAATGCAAACATAATGAAAATCACACAAACTACGTGACCCTATCACGCCATTGGCATGATTATGGAATTTTGGGCTCGTCATGTGCTAGAATCCTTTAGTGGGCTGCAATTGGGTATTGGTGAGTTGTAACAGGTTTCCATTGTATAACATTTCTAGTATAATTCTCCTTAATTAAAAGAGCCAAACCCTAGCCGCTGCTACAGTACGCGCTACAGTGACTGCTACAATACCAGCTTCAACTCACACTAATTTTGGGTTTTAATAAACTTATGTTATAACAATGTTTTGCACACTATTATATTTATGTGTCATGTATATTATACTATATAATGTGCACCATATTATACCAAATAATATGCACAATTCATAAGTTTATCTTTGTTCTAAGCAATCATGATATTTAACATTTTATCACATGTATTTTATTTCATATCATATGAAACAAAATACATCATATAAATAAAATATCCTTCTTGTTTCTCGTTTAGTTGGTGTCCTATATAGAGGATCTATGTTATGTTGGCAATGAAATAATAACATTTTATTACCATAAAGTATAAGCAGTATTCGAGATATAAATTATAGTTACTCAAATAACATAGATGTAAAGTATCTTTTTACAATACACGATCATTTAAAGTAACGCTACAAATAACATTACTTGTGTTTATTCCTTGCCACATGATATTATGAATAATATACAAAGTAGGGCTGTGTCATCTTTGTATTATATTCGTTTCTTGGTCTCTTAAGTAAATTATTAATATATAACTGCACTTCAGTTATATTGCATGCATTATAATTCTACTTTACCAAGGGGCCCATAAAATATCATGACTCATTATAAATAAGGGGCAATGATACTATTGACAGATGACTTTCTCCCGCACAAGATATATATACAAGAAACTAATATTTTTATCACCACTAGTAATAAGTAGCTTTTAATATTAATTACATTATATACTTCTCATGTGAAAAAGAAATACATCTCATATCTAAGAATTCTGAGACACAATGAAAATATTAGTGACACTAACATAATCCATATAATGCTTTCATCGTTAAGTATGTTTAATATGAAACCTTTCATATACTCATGTTATTAAACGATAAGGCTTTTATCAACATTTATAGAACTACAATGTACTTTAATCAATATGACAAACCTATAATGGTATATTAGTGTTCCATACTAATAACCAAGTTTGTGATATTTTAGAGATTTATGTTTGTTATCATATAGAGTTCTATGGTTCAAGATCAACAGTATTTTCTTGAACACTTCTAAAGATAAATATAAAATTCATAGAACAAAATGCATATAACTTACAATTCACAAACATAACATGTAAAAGTAATCAACATAAGATAACTTTTAGAACACAAAACTAACAATTCCATGGTTTGTAACATTCAAAATTTAATTACTAACTTTGACTGTTTTTTATATATTATATCTCATAAAACGACTAACTTTTGTATACTCAATTTCGAATACTTTAGAATTTTCAGATTATTGGCCTACTTTTTTATATCAATACAATTGAATTGAATTGAATCATCTGCTATATAGTAATTAACTTCATAATAACTAAATTATCTTGTTAATATGCATAAAAAAAAAAGAATAATTTCGCTATATAAAAAAACACATCTAGACGTTTCGCATTTTATTTTCAGTTATTAATTTCATATACACATTTTGCATAATGTTACAATGCTAATAATTATTGATTATATACTACATTTGAAATTAAATTTCCTATATGAATAAGAATTAACACAAGGTTGATATTTACAAGTATATGACGCACACTCTTTGATGAAAAGCTTGAACAAATTAACAAAAATATTACCCGTTGAAAAAAAAATCCTAAATTTTATAATCCACGCAACCTTAAATGTGATGTTTACACAAAGAGAATATTCCATTTCAGAAAAGAAAAAGAATATCAAAACCAAGTGGCCTTAAATATGCAAATCAAATATCCCAAGCTTGTGGATGCTGTCATCAAGCTGGAAAGAGAAAATATTGTGCCCATAATAAAACATGTTACCAAAATTGCCGACATTTTTATTAATATCCAAAGTTAATTACAAATTGATAAATATACCCAGAAATCCTGGGTTTTTAATTATAGCTATATTTATTTTCTCTCACTTGGCAGTTGCTGTCAGGCTTTAAAAAAAAAATATTTGTTTTCTCTTTGACGGATGCAAGGTGTATAATTAATATAGCTACTATTCTGACATGTTCAATTTGCACTAAGTCGACGTTATTTTTCAATGAATTTTATCATACGAATTGATTTTTATTTATAATTTAGATTTAGAACTAATCTATTTTCATATCATTTAGTGATATTGTTGAATAATTATTCTTTTCACTGGTCTAATTTTTTATGAAAATATATCATTTTCTATGAGAATTATTTTGTTCTATTGTAATATGTTTCAGTTGCAATGCACGGGGATGATACTTAATGACGAATATGTTCCAGTTTTTAATTATAGTATTTCCCTAACTAGCTTGTTGTTTAGATTCAATCTGAAAAGACGAATATTTAATGAAAAACTATTTAATATTTTAAGTAAGATAATTTTTAAAAAAATCTTATATTCAGCAAATTTTTAACAAAAATATATTTTTTAAGCGCGAAGCACATGTAAAACAGAAAATAATATAATAAGCCGTGCCGGAATCCTACAGAGAATTACCAAATAGTTGTATTTTGTTTAAAAAATAATAATTTCAAAATGCATTCTCTTTAAATAAGGAGAAAAAATGAGAATAAGAAGTGGTCCAATCAAGATAAAAGATGAGAGAAAAATATAAATTAGATGATCAAATCCATTAATAATGTGAATAGAATAAAGTGTTTGAATTTCTTTTTATTAGTTTGCTCAAAGGCATGCTTTTATGTTTCTAAATGCGCTGTTAAGATACCAATCATATTATTGCAATGATCTATACTTCATAGCAACAGCAACAACACATTCTTTAAATTCGGATCCAGTGAAGTAATCTAATTTTTTGGTTTTAAATCAGGACCGTCCGATTCGGATCCGAGACCATCCATTCCGAAGTGAGCGCACATATCTCGACGACGGATTTGAACCCGAGACGATCTCAAGCGACATA
This sequence comes from Carex parvula, assembly GCA_025461045.1. Classification (NCBI taxonomy): domain Eukaryota; kingdom Viridiplantae; phylum Streptophyta; class Magnoliopsida; order Poales; family Cyperaceae; genus Carex; species Carex parvula. Next base: position 565,173 of record JAJGRW010000143.1, read on the forward strand.
ATCGAATCGGACGGTCCCGATCGAAAACCCAAAAGTTGGGTTACTTTAGGGGATCCGGACCCACATTCTTTGTTATCATATTTATAGCAGCGATTGTGGGGTTAATTAATTAATTATTCAATACAAGTTGTCAAACATGATCTTGATAACTTAATCATTGACACTTATCTCTGTTACAGCCTGTGATGTCACAATTGGCATTTAAAGCAACCAATACGGAGTCAGAAAATATAATTAAGATTGAGAGATTAATAATCCATTTTATAATGTACGCAGTAGTACGCTGTATAATATTGATATATGAAAAAACATTACAAACTTTTAAGTTGTAAGATGACTTTAATTCTGTTTTCTCCCTTTGCTTCGCCACTCAAGCAACTTTCAGCACATGACCTTAGTCATGATTAACACAGCTCATGTACAGAGGCGAACCCGGGCTAAAAAATATCGAATCGAGTTTAAATAACTAATCGGATTTAAACCCATTAACTAATTAGGTATTCGATAAATAACAATGTTTTAACTTGTACTTTCTAATGATCTGTGACTTGTAATTTTTTATCTTCTAACTTATAATTCTAATTACCAATCGTAATTCAATAAATTTATTTTAATTTTAGCCCTAAATGTAACCCGAATTACACATTAAACATTCAGAGGGATAAAAAAAATTTCAAAGAGGGGCAAAGTCGATCGGAACGTCCCAACTCTACTAAAACTCAAAATCTAAGGGGTAGCTGCCCCCTGGAACCATATGGGTCCGCCCCTGCTCATGCAGTAACTGATTTTCTCAACAGAGAATCACGATGAAAGAAAAGGGTTTGGATCTGAAAAGATAAACTAGAGATGAAAGAAAAGAGTTTGGATCCGAGAAGAGAAACTAGAGAGGAAAGGAGAAAGTATAAGAGCAAAGCTAGCATGTCATGTCTATATCAAAAGAGTTTGGTGAGAATAACTTCAAAAATCTATCAAATTGGATTTAGAAGATGAATTCAAATTATTAAAACCGATATACTTCACGAATGTTGCATGCGTGTACATGCAAAATTTTGAAATTTTCCAATTTGTATAATACAAAGTCAAGCAAGCGGTCAAATAAATGATGAAAAATGAATGCATTTTATAGACTGCGTCCAATTTGATATCAATTGAAAAGATCATTAAATCTGTAAATCATCAATCGGATATCAATAAACTAATTCTTAATTTTTCAAATCACTAGATAGACACCAAATTTTATTACATAATACAACCAAATCATAGAATATTTCATATTACCTTTTTTATTTTTAGTAAGCATTGTTTCGGTCGTATAAATCCCAAGTTTGTTGTCTAATATAATTTATTTCATAATCCGATAAAAGCTAACCAAATTTACACCAGTATAAATGATTTTGCTCTTTTCAAATAAATAGAGAACAAATTCAATAATAAAAGATTTTAAGGTTTATATGTAAAATATAAGTAATGCAAATTGTACAATATTGCAAAAATATATATATATATTTTTTAAATATTTTCGAAAAAGAGAAGGTAGCACAGTTGGCTAGTAATTGTTTTGTAAACAAGAGGCGTCCCATAGTTCCCATTACATCACTCTTAATAATTGTTTTGTAAACAACAAATACTATAAATTATTTAATTCAATAAAGAAACAACAAATAATGCTACAATACAAGGCATCTAGAATAGGAAAAAGAAAAAGAGCAAGTCATGTAATGGAAAGGTCAGGGCAGTAGATTATATAACTGTCAGAATTTGGATAAATTAAGACTCTACAAAATAACATTTCAGCTTAACATTCATGCTTTTATTCTCACTTTATCTACACTAGCCGCAGAAGGAAAATAGAAATGAATTTCGCATAATATTTTCCAACTTCACAAATGCACAATAGCCTCCAAAAGTATATACACCCCAAAAACAGGTTATATATGTGCATGACAGTAATATAAGGTTTTGGAGGCCACTTGGCAGATTATAAAAGAAACAAAGGAACTTTATCCATTGACCTTCTATTTAAACTTGCATGAACAATGCTAGAAATGCACTTATTTTTGCTCCATGCCACCACTATTTACATAGACAAGCTCAACTTGAGCACTCGCAAGCCAAAAGCAATATCATTTGCCAGAGGGTATATATTATAACTACTAAATATGAAACTTCGAGAGCATATAGGTAGAAACAGCTACCATATTAGTTCCACCTAGCATGCTGGTACTTCAGGCAACGGGTCTCTGACAAGGTGTGGCCCGGTACTAGAGACCCTGAAAGAGGTGAATAGACATGCCAGCATAGCAATCATTGGCCTTCTATGGCTGTCAGATAGGTCACGATAGCCCTCTAGATCTTCTTTTGTTACCAAAACAGCATCGTCAGATAAAGAATCACCGGCATGAGATGGAAGAAGTTGGATTTGCTTGCTAAAATCTTGTACCAGTACAGCATCGTCAGTTAAGGAATCAACAGCTTGAGATGGAAGTTGGATTTGCTTGCTAAAATCTCGTACTGCCTAGATATAATGAAAAACAGGCAAAATGTATTTAGCAGTAATAATTGTTATGATAAATAATAATAACAGCTAATGAGGCAAGTGTACACCCTCACCACAACTAAAATGGACCTTCCAAAACAACAGCAGATATCAAATACTGTACAATATTTGCAACCAGCAATCAGTTCTCATATTTGCAACAGGCAAATAATTTCTTGGGTTGCTTCAAATCACAAGCCAGGACAATTACAGTGTCATCAAAATATAAGTCACAAAAAATGGCACTGTACTTGTGTATTAACTTCACAAAGAGTTCATACAATGTTGGAACTCAAAAGAACCCAATATTACCAACATGCACCCCTAGTTAGAAAAGGATAGTTATTATGCACCTTCCACTGAGACCGAGCCAATAGTACACGCGGGCGTATTAATCTGACATGCTCAAATGCTTCTTCTGGTGTCATGTTCTTGTACTTGACCTGAAGTAATTTTAAAATATCAGTATAATTCAGATAGGTTCATTTTTTTTAAAAGAGAAGCATAAAACATATAATCAAAAGTAGCATCAGAGTTATTTATTGTATTCCTTTTCTTTTTCTCTCTTTTTTACAATCTTCCCAATTCTAATCGAAGGGTCAATCCAAAATTACGCAAAAACCATCAGATTAAGCAAATATGTAAATTTCCAGTCAGATCCCCTCAAAGTTTAGAAATTTACCAAATAACACAACACAATAGTGGTGCTGCGCCCCCTCCCCGCCTTACAGTGCACATAAGTCTTCTTACCAGAAATTGCATTCCCTGAAATAAAGTACAAAAAAAAAACAATCTTAAATTGTGAAAAAGTACAATGTCAGATTAATATGGAGCATGTATAATATCAGATTAAAAAATTTGACTTCCACTTATAAGTCTTGTACTTACTATAGATAAAATCAACAGCACGGCAGATGTTCCCAAATGAAGGTGCAAATAAGTAATCTCTTGTGGGGAGGACTAGGTGATCCATTCCATGTGCCTAGAATAAAAACAGCCATTTCAAAATAAGATAAAGTTGGAAACTACAGTAAAGAAAAGATGTCTACTTATGGTATGTACCAATCGAGAAAAAAATTCTTCTATATTCTTAGCATCTGTTTAGCATGTCCTTTCAGATTTTTCTTGCGTGTCTATTTAATTAAAACCGGTACAGGGCTGCATGTATTGGCACAGGTACACATAACAACAACAAGCAGGAAAAAAATAGCTCGCCTGGTACAATTGAGAAAGCACTAAAACCAGTACAGGGTTGCATGCATTGGTACAGGTACACATAACAACAACAAGCAGGGAAAATAGCTTGCCTGGTACAATTGAGAAGGCACTAAAACTGGTACAGGGTTGCATGTGGTACATGTACACATAACAACAACAAGCGGGGAATAAATAGCTTGCCTGGTACAATTGAGAAGGCACTAAAACCAGTACAGGGTTGCATGTATTGATACAGGTACACATAACAACAACAAGAAGGAAATAAATAGCTTGCCTGGTACAATTGAGAAGGCACTAAAACCGGTACAGTGTTGCATGTGGTACAGGTACACATAACAACAACAAGCGGGAAATAAATAGCTTGCCTGGTACAATTGAGAAGGCACTAAAACCGGTACAGGGTTGCATGTATTGATACAGGTACACATAACAACAACAAGAAGGAAATAAATAGCTTGCCTGGTACAATTGAGAAGGCACTAAAACCGGTAAGGGTTGCATGTATTGCTACAGGTACACATAACAACAACAAGCAGGAAATAAATAGCTTGCCTGGTACAATTGAGAAGGCACTAAAGTCTCATAAGGCTCATTTAGGGTGACAACACCTTGCACTCCTAGCATTTTCAGCCGTGCCACATCACTTGGAAATGGAACCGCCCCAAGCAAAATATTCTATGAAATAGCACAAATTGAATAAATAAATAATAGACACCATATGTATATGGCATCAGCCAGTGAAAATGAGAGTCCATATTAGGGTATACCATATATGCTTGGAATTGGAAATATTAAAAAGTATATGCAAATTGAAGACTGGAGAATCTAGATTGTGATGTTGATTTAAAATTAAAATAACTCCAATTGAGGAAAAGGGCCATGATTACACAAATTGTAACTGGTTCCAAGGAAAATTTGGAGCCGCTGCTTTAGAGGAATGTATATGCCCTTATCTCCAAACAATTTGGTGCTATGCACGATTAAGGCCTATAAATATCGAACTTCTTTCCAATAAACTTGAATTTGATTGTGGTTCCAATAGAACCAAGAATTGAAATTGAGAAATAAGAATTTTACCGGGTCAACTTCATCCCACCATCTAAACTCAGCTTGCGCCTTGTTTCTCACCACATTGTAGAGTAAAGTAGGGTAAAACAAAAGCCTAGCCCCAGCCAACACAAATACTTTCTTTGCTTTTCTGGATACCATTTCACCACCACTCGATTCAATTTCACAACCGTCTTCCCCTAATTCAACAATCTTCATACTACAATCGGTAAGTATTCCGAGTCAAAACGATCAAGAGAATAGAACCCTAACCCTAATCAACGCCCCCCCTAACTCCAATCCAACAACAAAGAATCCAAATTCGCGAGAAACCCCTTCTGATTGATAGAGCTGATTGGGATTTAAATCGATTCAAGCAAATCTGCATGGGGATTGCAAACTGATTCTAAAATTCGAAAGCTTCAAGCAGCGAAGCTCAAACGAAGTCAAATCAGCGCGATTAAGAGCTCTATTGGAAATTAATAGAGAGAAAGGTTGATTAAACCAACACTGAAATCGAAGAAAATTCACGAGGAATTTTGAATGAAGCGCTCCCCAATTTGTGTGTGGGTATCTCTCTTTCTAAAGGCACCAGTGTCTATTTCGGGAAGGTAACAACCACCACTCCCTTCTATAAAAGAAACTAAATTACTAAACTACCCTTCCGCAATTAATCAGTGTTTAGTAATCGTGATCAGTGAGTTTTGAATTTCGGTATTTTTCGGAAATGTTCGTACGAGGGCATAATAGTAATCTGATTTAAATTTAAAAAAGGAGGTTGGACCAGGTCTGTTTCTTTGCGGTGCACCTGCAAATCCCTGAATGTGGGACCCGATATTGAAAAGCATTAGTGGGACCCAGTGTTAAGTGATTGTTTCCGTTGTAGTTCCAATCTCGCTTTAGGATAAAGAAGGCGGTTCTGATACGGAAAAGGAAAGGTTACCAAAATAATGATTTTAAAGTTAGGTATTGATTTCCTTTTATAAAAGTTAGGTATTGATTTCCTTTTATAAACAACAAGGCATATATCGACATCAATTAATTGACTCAAAATTAAAATAGTGACTCCATTTTAAGAAGAAGCCAAATATATCTTAACGCTACACAACGGACTGCCAAATATATTTTAAAAAAATATATACTTGTGAATGTATTTTTTATTTCAAAAAAAAATATTATGCATAATATTTGATATAGAGAACATACATACATAATTTATGGTAAATGCACGAGAATAATTATGCGTAATATTTAATCAATCTACTTAATTTTTGCACAAATAAATTTATGCACTTGACGTATTTTAGAATAATATTGTGTGTGATATTTGTTTTAATGCTTGATTTTTTGCATAAATAAATTTAAGCATTCATATTAGACATCAATCATCAATATGACCTAAATTAATTGCAAATATCAACAAACATATATGACGCACTGTAAATGTATTTAAGAATCATTTTAAGCGTAATATATGTCTTATGAATACATTTAGAAGTATTTTATGTAATATTTGATCTATCTTCTTGATTATTATGCAAATAAATTTATACACTTTGTATAATATTTGATCTATTCACGTATCGTGACCATCTTTAGAAAATTTGACATGGCACAATACATCACGCGAAATATCTAGTCACAGCATGGCACGGCACGGCACGTGATCATGACTCTACGCGAGTCATGTGTAATTAGGACCGTTAGATCTTGATCAATGGTGAATTTTGAATAAACTAATATCTAAATTATGATCAAATAGTCACACAAGTCACGTTTAATCACGGTACGTTTGAGCACGGCGTGACTCATGTGGCGTGATCATTCGCATGCCATGACTACTTCTTGATATTTTGATCACAACACGACACAACATGTGAAAAATTAAATTAATTACGGCACAGTATGAAATCAAAATTACAACGTGCTAGTCACATGGCTGAATAGTAATTTAGGTATGACGCGTTGTCTTGATTACTCCTTAGCTTATTTTGCTCTGTCAAATTCAGAGCACTATTTTCAAGGGGCTGAATAGTAAAAAAACCGCGGTACAGTTTGCGGTTCGGTAGTAGACCGGTTTGGGTTTTAAAAATTGGAATATGCTAATGAGAATATTGGAATCTGGATGAGGGCCGCTTTGCGATTTGGTCCTTGGAATTGTTCTCGCTGGGCTCTGGATCCATTTGACAAAAACAAACTTCTGATTATTTGATCCAGACCTAAAATTAATGCCGAAAATAAAGATAAAGAAAACATTTTAAGTGATAACACGGCCGAAATTTTTTAGTTACCATAGTAATAAATTAAAATTAATTAGTTACCACTCGAAATTTCAAAATTCAAAAACCACCACCCACGCTACTCCATTCCGTACACAAATTTGATGCGTGCGCCTTCCTCAGCTTGCTTACCAAAAAATATATATATATTTTGGTTTTTTATTTTTTGGTGCGCCAACCAGCCCAGCTTGCACACAACTTAGTTATGTCTGTTGTACGTATAATTTGTAGTAATTTGCACACCAACTTACTTAGTACAAAACGCTACTCAGATTGTACGTATAATTTGTTGTAGTAGTTTTTAGTTCAAACAAACAAAGCGTTTCATTTTTTACAATTTCTCTGTCTAATTTGATACAAACATATAATTTAAAACATCACAGAACAAAACAGAATAGAACAGGAAAAAACTTAGTCCAAAAATACAAACACAACAAACATAACTAAAACAATTGGTGCGCACGCATCAAATTCGCGCGTGGACTGAGGTAGCGTGGGTGGTATTTTTCATATTTGAAATTTTGGGTGGTAACTAATTAATTTTGAATATTTAATGTAGTTATAAAAAAAAATTCGGATAACACGGCTGCTTAAAATAATTCATCCTTTTTCCGATAATTTATTTTTTATATTTCTAAAATAAAATATGTGCGTACTTAGGCAGGTTATTATATTTAATATCCCTAATAATTATTTAATAAAATTTTAATGACATTGTCATAAAAAAAATGCAACTGTTGATTTTGATTAAAATGTTAAGACTAGCTAGCCGAATGGATGAAGAAAGTTGATTTATTATAAATTAATCTCAAATAAAAACTGTGGCACTATTTCTCATTGGATTGGAAAAAAAGATATTCTAAAATGGTTAAAATTTCAACAAAGAGAATCTTTTCTAGGAATATTCTATCTGATGATACTTATTAATCCTGATTCCTG